>JAGKTI010002301.1:0-21171 GCA_018397915.1 Birgus latro | reverse complement strand
TTGAAATCTGCTTCCAAGAGATTAGGTGTGCTGGGCCAACTCCGAGCTTTCTTTACCCCTGCACAGATGTTGACCTTGTACACGGGTTTTATTCGCCCGTGTATGGAGTACAACTCTCATGTGTGGTGAGGCTCCCCACATGTGGTTCTTTTCAATAGGGTGGAGTCAAAGCCTTTTTGTCTCATTAACTCTCCTCTTTTTACTGATTCCCTTCAACCTTTGTCTCTTCGCCGCACTGTTGCTTCTTTATCTCTCTTCTATCGCTACTTCAATGGTCACTGTTCCTCTGAACTGTCTGCTTGCATCCCTCCACTTCTATGACGGGCACGTAGTACCCGTCTAGCAACAAACTCTCATCCCTTTTCTATCCAACTCGCTAATGCAAGAGTTAACCATTATTCCCAGTCCTTCATTTATGCAACTGGTCAACTCTGGAACTGTCTCCCTCTGTCTGTATTCCCTACTTCCTATGATCTCCAGTCTTTCAAACGCAGTGTGTCCAGGCATCTCGAAATGAATGGATCTTGAATTTGGCTCTCTTTTGTATTGTTTTTACTTTTTCTTGGAAGGAACAGTATGCGGGCCCATGGCCCTTGGTTCCTTCTTCCTTGCATTAAAAAAAAAAAAAATAATAAATCAACCGGCTGATTCTTTTCCTAAAATGTGTGTTGCACACAATCATGTCCATAACCTCCCCAAACTCGAGTATTCTTTCCCCTTCCGCATTCCTCACACCATATGCACATCCTCCATGGACTCCTTCATAACCTTGAGCTGCTTCACCCACATGACCCTTTAAATCCTCTCCCAGAACCACTACCTCATCATCACCCATACCACTTAGTACACGTATTAAATCATCCCAAAATCTATCCTTCTCTGCGTCATCCAATCCTACCTGTGGAGCATATGCCGATATAACTGAAATAAATTTCTGCCCAATCAAAATTTTCACTACTAATATCCTATCACTTACTCTCATAACATTCATGACATATTCCACCCATTTCTCTGCAACGAACACACCCACACCCCCATATCCGTCAGTTCCCCTCTGCCAAAACAACTTATAGCAGCAATCCTTCCCAACAATCTTTCTAGCTGATCCACCCCTGTACCGGACTTCCTACAAACATGCCACATCCACCCACCTCCTACTGAATGCCTCAACGACTTCCCCTGCTCTTCCTCTCAAACTTCCCACATTCCACAAACCCACCCTAAACCCCCTGGGTGATTTGCTGTCCTCAGGCTTGCTTCGGTGCTTGTATTTGTAGTTCATAGTCTGTAAGATAAAGGGGGGTAAACATTCCAAAGACCCGACCCATTGCACAGTCCCAGGTCCAGGCAATCCCGACCCATTGCACAGTCCCAGGTCCAGGCAATCCCGACCCATTGCACAGTCCCAGGTCCAGGCAATGGATCTGGGACCCCTAGCCCACCAGCTTACCAGTGGCTGTGGTAGTGGCCTCGGGGCACCCTGCCAGGACAGCTGCAGGGACACCCTCCAAGTGCGGCTTGACAGCAACTGCCCCGCCATTATACACCCAATGATAGGGCAGCCTCCTGGGGCACTACTCCCAGGTTCGGGCCCCTCTCTATTGAGCGGAAGCGGCAGCCTGGGAACAGCAATGCCCTGTACTCTCTAGCACAGGTTCGAGCCCCATCTCACCCCGGACCTATGATCTATACCGGCGGAACCCCAGTCAAGCCTCCCCCTAATGTCCGCCACTAGGTAGCGGGGGCAAAGTTTTCTGGCCGCATGCCCTTGCTGGCGTGAACCCCTGTAACGTAGTGGGATACGTTGTGTAATATGTAAAGTGCATGTGGTGTAGTGCATAGGATAGTTAGAGGAAATGTTTGGGAGAGTATGCTGGTCTACTCTCCATGTTACTGTCACACTGAAAAGGTCAGCAAAGGGGGATGGTTAGGTAGCTAGTGAAACAGGAGCTCCAGCTCTCTCTATCACCAGCATTCCCATTCCCCTCGGGAGTACTACCCTGTTCGGCCCGTGCTACAGCCTCCTCCTAACCAGAAAGAAAGCAGGTATATGGAAGAATTATTATAGAGAAAGTAAGAGAGATATCAGAAGTCCTAGTGAGTGATGAACAAGGTGGCTTTAGGAGTGGCAGAGGATTTGTGGATCAAACATGTGCAGTGAGACAGATAATGGAGAAGGCTTGTGAGAAGGACCAGAAGGTATTTGTGGCATTCATGGATCTGGAAAAAGCATACGATAAAGTAGACAGAGAAGGATTATGGAAAGTTTTGCGCATGTACGGTGTTGATGGTAAGCTGCCAGTGCCGTCGAGAGTTTTTATGATGGTAGTGAAGCATGTGTAAGGGTTAATGGGGATCTAAGTGAATAGTTCCTGATCGGTGTGGGTGTGCGAAAAAGGTTGTGAGATGTCCCCACGGATGTTCAATATATATATGGATGGGGTGATGAGAGAAGTAAAAACATGAGTAATGGAGAGGGGGATGGTAATGGTAATGAATGGTGATGGATGGAATATCTCAAATCTGTTGTACGCTGATGATGCAGAACTACTTGCAAATAATGGACAGGAGCTTGGTAGGCTGGTGCTGCGTTTTGCTGATGTCTGTGAGCATTGTGCCTTGAGAGTAAATGTAGAAAAGAGTAAAGTGAAGGGTACTGAGAGAGAGAAGGTGACTCCCCGTGCGATGTTACAGTGAATGGAGAGAGACTGGAATTGGTGAGAGAGTTAAAATACCTGGGCACAGTGATAGAAATGAGAGGAAAATGTACAAAAGAAGAAAGCAGAGTGACACAAGGAAGAAAAGTAGCTGGTGCAATGAAGGCCTCGATAAGAAACAGAAGCTTGAGTGTTGCAGCTGCATGAGGCTTGCATGAATGGAGTGTTAGTGCCAACTTTAACATATGGATGTGAGACTATGGTGTGGCAAGAAAATGAGAAGTCAAGACTGAGAGAAGTGGAGACAGGACTGCTGAGGAATGTATGTGGAATACAGAGAAGGGATAGGATATGAAATAGTGTGATTCGTGAAAAATGTGGATTGAGGAAGTCTGTGGAAACCAGGGTCGAAGAGAGTGTACTGAGATGGTATGGTTATGTGGAGAGAATGGATAACAAGAGTGGTGAATAAGGTATATCTGAGTGAATTCGAAGGAAGGAGGAGGTGAGGTAGGCCAAGAAGGTGGAGAGATATGGTGGATGAGTGTGTGTGTGGAAGAGAGTTTTGGAAGTCGGTGAGGCTAGGGAACTGACAAGAGATTGAGCTGGGTGGATGAATATTGTGAGGAGAAGTGCATGATCAGGGCTTTGGCACCCCTTTTTAATGTGACAGTATCCGGACTGACTCTATTGCATACACTTATGTGATGCTACAGAACGTGGTGAATGTTTTTGGCGTATTCGACAGAGCCAGGAGTCCGGGGGCTTGAATGATGAGTGAATGGAAGTGTGGCCCATTGGATTGGGCAAATTTGGGCTGTCTGGACATTTATACTCCTCACCCTGCCCTAGGGTGGGAAAGGAGGTCCGAATGATGATGATGATGATGATGATGATGATGATGATGATGATGATGATGATGATGAATGGATACTGACATTTGTAAATAATCTGACGTACAAAAAATGGCACATACGGTCTTTCCACAGTTGAATATTTATTTGGACTCTAAAATGTTATGGTGTATCAAAGCCTAGTGCTGCCAGATGTACGAAGCAAGCATACACAGATCAGCTGATGGAGTAGATCAGTGCAAGTGAAGGCAAACTGCTGTTTTGGTTTGCTCGGAAAACTTTTTGTATCGGAGGCAGCATCTATATATCGACATGATTTCTTGAAGTGAATTAAGTTTTATTCTTACTCACAGGGAATTTAATTTGTTAGTACAAATTATAACTAACTTCTGTTATTGGTTACAGATATACATATATATTTCTATGCATGTAGAACTCGTATTTTGTAGTTATGTATACTGTAGTCATAGCCGATCTGTAGTTAACCGTGAGTAGATTTGTAAGTAGATAACCTCAGTACACTTTGTCATGCAATGACAGGAGAAGATAAAGATGAGTCTGGGGTTGATTGTAGTTTATTTTCTTGAAAGGGAGAGCTCAAGATTAACAGCGAGTATATTACACAAGAGTGTAAGATGTGAGAGCGTTTTCTGCTGGTTAACTCTCGCGTGGCAGCCTCTTTAATCCCACCGTGTTCCTCTCTGGAGTCTAGACCCCCTTCTCGCTTCCACTCCTGTTTCCTTTCTGTCTCCTAACTCCTTCTCTCTCGTATGGAAGAAGTTGTGTCATGTGTACTGGACAGACGAGTGGAATTTTCTCAATTCTGGGGACTTTCCATCAGGTGTCACGAGGTGCTTGTTTGTGGCCTATTGTGCTGTGTGTGACATTCTTGCTGGGAGGGAATGCTAATGTCATTTCCTAGCTATGACTTTGGGTTAACCTCTAGATTACCTATATATGCTAGCAGCTACTATGTATTGTATTATATTTTTAGAGCCCTGATCTCCATGCATAAACCAGGCTGCAACTGCTGTGGAATATTTTTTTTTATTATTATTTCTTTTCATGTTGCATTGACACAATACTGTTTTAAAGAGAAGAAACAGAATATTTATATATTTTTTCAATATGTAAGATGCACAAAAAAGGACATTCGATTATTGCCTAATGTGATTTTTTTTTCCATCTGAAAAAGTAAAATATTGGTGACATCTGGTATTCTCCAGGCACGAACGCTCCTATTAGGTAAAAACAATTAGGTAAGAACACACAAACATACTGCATCACTATCTGAGATTTTGTTATTTCTATAGGACTGCAATAATGCAAACTTACATAAGTGTGCATTTTAATAAACATAACAAAAAACAATAAATTACTGCTACTGTGTGCTCAAGCAATAGGCAAGATGCAGTTGGGGAAGGTGGCAGTTGTGTCTGGGATGACTGCTGAAATGTTCAAGGCCCCAGGAGATACAGACGTGAGTTTAGTTACTGATCTGATAAATTCGATCATATATGAGTGTGTTGTCCCAGATCATTAGCTGAAGAGTGCAGTTATAACTGTGCATAAGGTGAAAGGTGATGCCCTGGAAAGAGGTACAGAGGAGTAAGACTTTTGGAACAGATACTGTAGGTAGCAGAAAGAGTCCTAGAAAGTATGATAAGGAAGACAGTGAATACTGATGAGACACAGTTTGGGCTTATGCCAGACAAAGGGACCACTGATGCCATGTTTGTCCAACAGCTTCAGGAAAAAAATATAGGAAAGAAAAGGGAGTTGTACTTTGTTTTTGTTGGCTTTCTTTAACAGTGTCTAGGGAGGTGGTGAGATGGACAATGAGAAAGCTTGGAACTGAGGAGTGGCTGGTTAGAGTGGCTATGACTATGTACGTGGGTGCTTGCACCCAGCTGAGTGAATGGAGATTTAGTGATGAGCTTTCCGTGCAAGCTGGCATGCATTAGAGGTCAGTCTTGAGCCTCCTGTTGTCTATCATGATGCCTGAAGCTCTCTCACATGACCAGAAATGGACTCTCACTTGAGATGTTGTACTGAGGACTTGGTGTTGTTGACTGCAGAGAATGAAAGGGAGGCAAAGGAAAGATTTTGGAAATGAAGAGATAGAATAGGGGCCAAGGATCTGAAAATAAATGTGGACAAAAAGATTTTGGAAATGAAGAGATAGAATAGGGGCCAAGGATCTGAAAATAAATGTGGACAAAACTATAGTGATAATGTTTAGGGCTGGTGGCAGTACTATCACAGCAGAGGGAGTGTAGCCATGTGCAGTTTGCTACATGGGTGTGGGAAGTAACATCATATTGTGCAATTTCTGTGATAAGTGAGTGCATAAGAGATGTAGTGGTATCAGAGGCAGACTGTCTGATAATGCTGATTTTGTGTGTGCAGTATGTCGGGTAGAGCATAAAGAGATTGTCAGGTGTGAAAAGACTGATCTTGATGGAGAGTCCCTTCAGTGTGTGGCTAGGGTAAGGAGTGACCGGAGGAAGTTCAGGGAGCTGTTGCCTCTCCTAAAACTAAAAGGGCTCTCCTTCTGTACAAAGGGATCATTGTATGTGGCACATATTAAGAGTGTAATGCATATGGTAGTGGCACATGGGCAGAGGGTATTTGTGGGCTCAAATTTACTGATATTACAGTGACTAGATGGATGTGTAGTGCATCCTTGAATTCGAGGTTTGGGGGGGCTAGGATTGCAACTGAAGCGTTGAGAGGAAGGATGGGACTGGAATGTTTTGGTGTTGTGATGAGGAGGGTGCACTGAGATGGACTGTGCATGTTGAGAGGATGAAGGTTGACAATTGGGTGCAGAAGGTGAGAAGTGTGAACATTTGGAGGTAGGGTTGTGAGAGGCAGACCAAAAAAGGAGCTGGGACAAGGTCATGGAGTGTGACCTCAGGGATACAGGACTGAATTAGGAGGCTGCCAGAGATCGAGCAGTGTGGAAAGCCACCACTGGGTAACCAAAACCAATGCATGCAAGCATGTTGAAGCCTTTATAAACAATACAAGTGATACAAAACTAAGCATTCTGTGGGTGTGCTATGCATAACCATGTGAAAAATGGGGGGTGTAGCATCACACCAAACGCATCAGCAGGTTGTAAACGAAAGTCAGCTGATCACACATTATCAAACACAAGGCGATGGCTAAAGATACAATAGATCTTGCTACAATGAACTAACTGGGAGAAAGCCAGGTTCGTTAAAGCCAACAGTTCACTATATCTGAGGGTCCCCCTCTTGAGGTGGGATTTCAAGAACATATTTGAAAATACAGTAAATGAGTACAAAGCAAATTCTAGTACTGTAATAAACATGAAAACTGTACCTATTTACAGTACCTTGGCCCATAATTCCACCTTTCTGTAACTTATTTCACATCCATATCACGGCACTTTTTCATGACTAGTTCAGTATAGTAGTCCTTCCCTCTTCACAGCATTCACTCTAGCTGGGTTCAGTTATTTGCAGAGAGCAGTTGGTCATTCTTCAAAAGTGCTGGAAAGCATCGGTGGGGTTCCACACGAGGCACTGTTCTCACCCCCACGGCCCTTCCTGTGTTTTCTCACATGCCCTGCGCTCTCCCCTTGTTTGTACCACTTGGGCAGTTCGAGTGTTGCCAGTCTGGCAGAAAAGTCACAAAATCTAACAATTTTTAATATGATCTAGTTGCGACTCTAGCTGATTCATACGAACGTATTCGTCATATAGCATAATTAACAAAATTTTACCAACCTATAATTCATAAATCATTGCCATTTTCATTTCCACAAATTAGTTCTCAAATTAAATGATCACAGAAACAAGCATTGTTGTGAAAAAAATATGTAAAATAACACTCCAGCCCCGAAAATGTAGTGTGTACAGGTGTTGTGAGATGATTGTGTGATGGAAACACGACCATGTATGACGTAAAACCTGATAATGTAAGTTCTGTGAGTTCCCAATTGAAACATGTTCATAACAGTTTTTGCATGCATTCTCAAAGACAGTCATGGTGTTGCAAACTCAACAGTATACAACTTTACAAAGCAATGTGATAAGATTCTGAAGTTCTATGGCAAGTGAAAATATAGCAAATATCCTTTAACCACATGACAGCACTTGTCAGAAGTCATTAGCTGACGATTTTAATCCATATTTAACAAAAAAATTTGTTATCTCATAAAATGTTTCTTTACATCAAGTAGGTGAATGAAAGGTGCCACCACCTACCAGTAAACACACACACTACTGTACAGCAACATTAAGGATAGTACTATAATTGAACAATCTTTTTGAGAAGTTCATAGTTTTCTTATACTCTCAAGCTACTCTTCATCCATCAATCTATCATCTCTTACATTAGACATATTTCACTTACTTTTACTGTTCCACTTTTTGAATCTGTCTTTCAAATATCCAAGCCTATTGTATTCTATTACTCTGTCCTAACCTGGATAGGATGGTAAGAGCCCAGCCATCAACTGCAATATCCTGTGTGGCAGCCAGGAAGTTGAGAGCAAAGAACACTGAAGTGATGATGGGAACATTTGGTGGGACTGTGGGGTCATCTCCTAACAGAGTGTTGGTCTTCATTGACAACAGCAGCATGAACCCACCTGCAGGAAAAAAGTGACATATTACAAGTTTCTTTTCCTTAAAGCAACCATGTTAGAGGATGAAGAGATTGTATAATGGGATACAGCAGAGGTATGGCTGAAGTTAGACATTTCAACATCATCGTCATAATGACCACCTTTTTTTCTGACCACAGGAAACAAGGAAAGAGAATGTACAAAAGTCGGAAACCTATAAACAGCCTGCCAAGTGAAATGGACCACAAAGTCCTTTACAAATCATTCAATTCCCACATACATCAACATTTAATGAACTTAGGCAATGCTGCAAGCCTCATTACAGGCACTACAGCTGCAGAATATTAATTTTCTTTTAATTTCAGAGATATAATTTCTTCTTTTACTACAAGGCTCTACTAAAATTTCAAGTCTTGCTTTTATCTGAAAGGCTCAGAGGATTTCACTTTAAATGCTTAAGCTTAGGTCTGCTTTATCAAAACAAGGCAATTAAAGAGTATATGAAATACTGCACTGGTCTGAGTACAGGTAACTCAAAACATTAACTTGTTGGCCTGGTAAAACCTTTGAATGGATGGTGAATCTTACATGATTCTAGTCTGACTGACCACTTGATAAAAAATTTATTCTATCCATCTCTTCACACCATTCAATAGTTCTCCATGCACACCATACATATATAAAACCTTCCATAATCCCTTCTTAGTAACCATGCTGCTCTACATTCTTCAACCCCATCACTGTGATATCATCTTTTTACATTTTATTGTTGCATGCAATATCACCTTTTAACATTTTATTCTTGTTAAGATCGGATGCTTTTACATAACTTAGGAAGGCATCCTGGTAGCAACACAGTTAACGAAGAAGTAGGCTGTAGCACCAGTTGAGCAGGGCAGTACTCCTAAGGCCGATGAAACGGGAGCTTGAGCTCTCGTTTCATCGGCCCTCAAGACTAGTTCCTAACCATCCCCCTTTGCTGAACTTTTTCAATGTCTCAGTAACACAGAGAGTAGGCCAGCAGGCTCTCCAATACAGAGTCTCTAACTGTCAACACCGAACTACACGCACGCTACACACTACACTTCCTTTTCAAAAAAAAAAAAAAAGGTGTCCAAACACCTAGCCTCGGAGTCTGGGGGGGCATAAATGCCCCCATCATCCACCCCTCTCCCGGTAACGACTCTAGGAGCTGCCTGGAACCTCTGTCTGACTCTCTCCTTCTTCATTTCTGCAACATTCGCGGCCTTTCCTCTAACTTTTGCTCTGTTGAGCACCACCTCTCATCCTTTAAACCTCACTTTCTCTTACTCACTGAGACTCTGCTGTCTGAGGCAACTGACAGCAAACCCTTTTCTGTATCCTCCTACTTTCTCTATGCTCATTTCAAAGCAACGATCTATCTTGCTCTCGTGTTCCTGAACTTGATTCTTCTGAATTCTCTACTCTCTGGCTTCGGCTCTCCTGTCATTCTCTGACTAAATATATCTGTGCTGTTTACTTATCCCCTAATTCTACTGACTATCAAAAATTCTTTGACTATCTTACTTCTATGATGGAACACATTCTATCTATTTCTCCTTTCTCTGAAATCTCCATTCAAGGAGATTTCAATGTTCACCACCACCTTTGGCTCTCCTCTCCTTTCACTGATCCACCTGGTGAACAAGCCTACATCTTTTCTATCCTTAATGACCTAAAGCAGCTTGTACAGCACCTTACCCATATCCCTGACCGCCTTGGAGAGAGTTCCAACATACCTGACCTCTTCCTAACAACTAATCCTTCTGCTTACACTGTTAATCTTATCTCTCCGTTGGGCTCCTCCGATCATAACCTTATTACCTTAACCTGTCCTATTGCTCCAGTACAGCCAGTGGACCCTCCAAAGAAACACCGTCTGTGGCAATTTGGAGCTGCAGATTGGGAGGCCCTCAGGCAGTACTACTTTGATTTTCCTTGAAATGATTATTGCTTCCATGGCCGGGAGCCATCTGAGTGTGCCTTGCGCATTACAAGGAGGTTATTCTCTCGGGCATGGAAGCATACATTCCTCTCTCATATTCTTTGACTAATGCAAGGAAGCCTTGGTTTAATCATGCTTGTTCTAATGCTGTCCACAACAAGGAGAGGGCCCATAAAATGTACTGGAGCCAACCCACCCCTGAATCACATCTTTTTTATATTTCTGCCTGGAATCGTGCTAAGTCTGTTCTTCACTCTGCTAAAAATAATTTCATTTGTGCTAAATGCTCTCAATTCTCCAACTTGAATTCTTCTTGCTCCTTCTGGCACCTTGCCAAAAACCTTTCTAACAACTTTACCTCATCATCCTTCTCTCCTCTTTTCTACTCTGATGGCTCTGTAGCTATTTCCTCTGCTGATAAAGCAGATCTCATTGCTCAGACTTTCTCCTCCAATTCCACCTTAGACGATTCTGGTGCTGTTCCTCCGTCACTTCCCCCCCTCTGACTTCCTCATGGCTGACATTAAAATTTCTTCAGCTGATGTATTTTCTGCCATCACTGGCCTCAATACTAACAAGGCATATGGGCCTGATGGAGTCCCTCCTGTTGTTCTCAAAAACTGTGCTTCTGTGCTTACACCCTGCCTAGGTAAACTCTTTCGCCTTTGTCTATCAACTTGTACCTCTCCTTGTTGCAGGAAGTCTGCTCTCATTCAGCCAGTCCCAAAGAAGGGTGACCATTCCCAATCCTCTAACTATCGCCCAATTGCTTTAACATCCTGTGTCTCAAAAGTTTTCGAATCAATTCTTAACAGAAAAGTCTTAAAGCATCTTTCCTGTCACAACCTTCTTTCTGATCATCAGTATGTGTTCCATCAGGGACGCTCCACTGGCGATCTTCTCACCTACCTTTCAGACTCCTGGTCATCCTCCTTTTGGGACTCTGGAGAAAGCTTTGCCATTGCACTTGACATCTCAAAAGCTTTCAATCGAGTCTGGTATAAATCTTTAATTTCCAAACTGCCCTTCTATCTGTGCCTTCATCTCTGGCTTCCTTTCTGGTCATTCTATAGCCGCTGATGTAGATGGCCATCGTTCTTCTCCTAGATCTATCAACAGTGGTGTTCCTCAGGGCTCTGTCCTATCACCAACTCTCTTCCTTTTATTCATCAATGCCCTTCGAAGCTGTACATCTAACCCTATCCACTCATACGCTGATGATTCCACCCTTCACCTTTCCATTTGGTTCCCGCAATGTCCATCTCAGCAGTTACTTCAGCAAACAAGGGATGAGGCCATGGCACACCTAATATCTGACTTGGCTCTTATCTCTGATTGGGGTAAAAATAATCTTGCTTTTAATGCATCAAAGACTCAGTTTTTACACCTATGAACCCAACAAAATCTCCCACAGGATTACCCACTAATGTTTAATAATGTCCAGCTCAGTCCTGCATCATCTTCGAACATGCTTGGGGTTTCATTCACTCAGGATTTATCTTGGAAAGAACATATTACATCTCTTGTGAAATCTGCTTCAAAGAGATTGGGTGTGCTAAGCCGCTTCCGAACTTTCTTTACCCCTGAACAGTTGCTGACTTTGTACATGGGTTTTATTCGCTGCTGTGTGGACTACAACTCTCATGTGTGGGGAGGCTCCCCACATGCAGCTCTTCTCAATAGGGTGGAGTCAAAGGCTTTTCGTCTCATTAACTCTCCTCCTCTTACTGATTCCCTTCAACCTCAGTCTCTTTAAAGCACAGTTGCATCTTTATCTCTTTTCTATTGCTGCTTCAACGGTCAGTGTTCCTCTGAGCTGTCCGCTTGCATCTCTCCACCTCTACGACGGGCACGCAGCACCCGTCTAGCAACAAACTCTCATCCCTTTTCTGTTCAACTCTCTAATGCAAGAGTTAACCGTTACTCCCAGTCTTTCATTTATGCAACTGGTCAACTCTGGAACTGTCTTCCTCTGTCTGTATTCCCTACTTCCTATGATCTCCCGTCTTTCAAACGCAATGTGTCCAGGCATCTCGAAATGAACGGATCTTGAGTTTGGCTCTCTATCATATTGTTGTTTTTTCTTGGAAGGAACAGTATGCGGGCCCATGGCCTTTGGTCCCTTCTTCCTTGCATTAAAAAAGAAAGAAAGAAAAAAAAAAGTATCTCCCAGTTTGAGTCTGATAATAACAAGAATTGAACAAAAAAGTTTCCATCATACTGAATGGGTTAATACTATAAATATCATGAAGTTCTTTTCACATTCTTTCTTCACTATATGTTTTACTGAAAAGGTTCAATCAATATGTCCACTAAAAACTTAAAAACTGCAAGCAATTTGTTCATCACTCACCAGATAATCAACTATTATCAATCACTGCTCATGCAAGCATGTGTCTGCCTTTTCATTTGATGGCAGCTCTCCATAAGTAGTGACACTGAGCCATTTCCCTAGTCAATCCCTATCCCAGAGGTCTCTACACAGGATGTCTTCTCACATTCCTCAGTCTGCTTCTAGGCAATCTTCCCTCTCTATTCAAACCTGTGACCATGCTCAACCAGACCTTCTCCTAACTCTTCTCTATATTCTTAAGTATATCTTCCCTGCAACTCCCTGCAGACATCCAAAAATAATTCTGGAACTGACTTAAATTTTACTTTTGAACAAAAGCACATCACTGAAAGGCTCAGAGGATTTCACTTTAAATGCTTAAGCTTAGGTTTGCTCTATCAAAACAAGGGAATTAAAAAGTATATGAAATACTGCACTGGTTTGAGTACAGGTATCTCAAAACATTAACTTGTTGGCCTGGTAAAACTTTTGAATGGATGGTGAATCTTACATGATTCTAGTCTGACTGACCACTTGATAAAAAATTTATTGCATCCATCTCTTCATACCATTCAACAGCTTTCCATGCCCACCATACATATATAAAATCTTCCATAATCCCTTCTTAGTAACCATGCTGTTCTACATCCTTCAACCCCTTCAGTGCAATATAATCTTTTTACATATTATTCTTGTGTGCAATATCACCTTTTTACATTTTATTCTTGTTAATATCAGATGTTTTTACATAACTCAAGAAGGCATCCTGGTAGCAACACAGTTAATGAAGGCTATAATCAACCATTCCAGCTCAAAAAGTCTCTCCCAGTTTGAATACATATGTCTGAAAATAACAAAAATTGAACAAAAAAGTTTTCATCATATTGAAGGGGTTAATACTATAAATACCATGAAGTTCTTTTCACAATCTTTCTTCACTATATATTTTACTGAAAAGGTTCAATCAATATGTCCAACCAATCTGTTCATCACTCACCAGATAATCAAATACAGTATTATCAATCAATGCCCATGCAAGCATGTGTCTGACTTTTCATTTGATGGCAGATCTCCATGAGTAGTGACACTGAGACATTTCCCTAGTCAATCCCTATCACAGGATGTCATCTCACATTCCTCGGTCTGCCTCTAGGCAATCTTCTCTCTCTATTCAACCCTGTGACCATACTCAACCAGACCCTCTCCTGACTCTTCTCTATATTCTTAAATATATCTTCCCTGCAACTCCCTGCAGACATCCAAATATAATTCTGGAACTGACTTAAATTTTACTTTTGAACAAAAGCACATTACAGCCTTCTTCTATTTCATTAGCATAACTCCATTCATCCAAATCAGGTAAATTTCTAAACTTTTCATTTCACTCTCTCCAGCATATTTAATACTCTCTTCATATATATCATCAGCACCTGCAACCTTCCAATTCTTCAACTTCTCAACAACATTCTTCACATGTTCAGGCACCACATTCCTTCTCTGCACGTCACCAAAACCAATCATGCCTACTTTCACTCTGCTTTCATCATTGCCAGTCATCAGCCTTTCAGCATACTCTTTCCATCTACTCCCAACTTCACTTTCAATTAGTATTCTTCCACTCACAGACATGGTGGCTGAATGGTCAGTGATGCTGACTGCAAAGCAGCTGGCCCATTGGCATCAAGGTCTGAATCCTGGTCCAGGCAACTTGGCATCACTGGACTCGGATGTCCATCTACCCTTCATGGGCAGGTAAATAAAATGAATGCCTACGGTAAAATCCAAGGGAGGTAAGTGTGGTAACCTGGATGATGCAGTGGCCTTGTATCAGGGTTGGCATTGATTAAATCAAATTGATTTAATCATGTGATTAAATCATTGATTTTTTTGCGTTAAAAATCATTCTTTTATTATTATTTTTTTAATCTAAAACTTAACAAAAATAAAATCTGAAGGTTTATGAAAGTTGTGTATAACTCTGTGTTGGCATTCATTTATTCAGATACTTAAGCATTAAGTTGGCAGATTTTGGAGAATGGCGCCATTAGAATTTGCTACACTGTATGACAGAAAAAATATTTTTACATTTGTGTAACTAAGTATTGAAATTATTTGTACATCTGAAATAATAAGCCAAAAATTATAAAACAAAGCCTTAAGACTAGGTAGGGTATACTTGGTCACTTAATGTCATAATAACATCAGCTTAAGATTTTTCTATGTGGTAATATAATCAGCTTTGGAATATGCTGTCTTGATTACCACTGGCAACTCAGGCTTAACCAGTAGTGTACAGACACGACTTGAACAGGTTTGCATCTGGATTCTGGGCAGTGGCTTTCAGCCTGAAGCATCAGTGGATAGACAAGACATGAAGTTAACAGTATTCAGTATACTGCTTTTGAAACATTAGCTTTATAATAGGTTTATGGGTAATCACGGCGCTCCAATCGGATTGAGCCAGTGAAGGTTTATATCCATGGGATGGTTGGGGTTTATTGCTCAAGTAATGCCACTGAGGGATGAGTGAGGATGGTCACTCTCATATTAAATGTCAGGACCAACTTGCTCCTAAGAGCTCCTACGCTCCTCATGGGGCAATGTAGGATTGGATGATGGATGGAAGGATGGATAAACTGAAAAATCAAATAAGTAAAAAAAAAAATCAAATAAACTGAATAAATTTAAAAAATAATTGATTTTCTTTTTTTATTAAAAAAAAAATCACCAACCCTGCCTTGTATCCCAGGTTACTGGATGCAAAACCCACCACAGATTCAAAGGCCTAAGTTAAGAGAGATGAGTACTGCAGCTATGTGCATTATGCGGAGTGCCCATACCTATATCTTTTACAACCTCTGAATTTCAAACCTTTTCCTCTCCTCCATCCTTCTTTCTTTTCATCCTCTTCTGTCTTTCTTTCCTTCATTCTTTCCTCGTCCTATGGGTGACTTTAACCTGAGGCGTCCCATACGTCGCAACGTTTTGTCACAGCTAGACCCAACGACGTACGGGTACGTCGAACAATTGCAAGGCTCATAATTTGCACAATTTTCAAGTTTCACGGCTGAATTTTGGTAGGTAAATGAGGGAGACCTTCCTCTATCTGCTGTCAAGTGGGGATATTGCCTGGCCCCACATGACCCCCTCTCCCCCCCACACTCGGCAATTCACCTGTTAGCAGTGACCTGGCCAGTAAAGACATGTTGCCCCACGGTCTCTCCAATGACGAAATTCATGGAGAAAGTGATTCTTGAGGTGGAGGACAAAGAAATAAAGAAGCTGGAGCAAGAAACAAACAGAAGTGATGAGGTGGTAATGTCGTAAAGGAAGGTCCTGTATGTGGATGTGTTTGGTGACTGACCAATGCTTCTATTGCCTATATAATTGTGTGAAAACCAATATAGTCTTGTACTACACATAAATTCGTACCAAATCAATAAATAAATACGCAATTCAGAGTGGCTTGAATTAGTTTAGCCTCCCATAGTTCGTTTTCTTTGAGGCCAGATACCCTGAGAAAGAACGAAAGGTAAGGCTGATTCATCACCTGTAGCACCATTTATAGGCTCAGGGAGGCGATTTCTCTATGAATTCTCTATGTTTCTCACCAAAAGTGAAGGTTTGAGCCAGAAAAAAAAAAAAAAATCCGAAATTGCTCGGGACTGGGAGGTACTGGAGGTAGGAAATCCATCGGGACGTGACGGGTTAAGCTCCCTCTTCTGTCTTTCTTTCCTTCATTCTTTCTTCTTCCTTCTGCCTGTGGGTGACTCTACACTGAGTGACAAGCCAAATAATTTCCAGTACACCAGGAAACCATTTATTACGCTGGGTGGTAACCATATAACCAAATTTTGGTGCCTGGTGGTTTAGTGGGTAATTATAGCACTCCAATCAGACTGAGCTGATAAAGGATTATATCTAAGGGGTGATTGTGGTTTATTGCTCACATAATGCCACCCACAGATGAGTGAGGCTGGTCACTCGCATCTTAAATGTCAGGCCCAACTTACCTAGCCTCAGGCTCCTAAGCTCCTCATGGGGCAACATAGGATTAGATGACGGATGGATGGATGGATTCCATGAATGGAAAAGGGGTGGTAACAAAGAGGAATATTTGGCTGCCAAGCATAGGGCTAGAAAAGAGGTATACAGGGCAAAATCTGAGTCTCAGAGACTTTTACTGGATAACCTACATAGCACTGAGAGGAAGGCTATGATATTTAAGGAGGCATATCAGATAAAGAGGGAAAACAGGGATATCACGGGTGAGTAGTGTGTGAAGAACGATGAAGAAAAGGTAATGGTGAAGAGTGAGGATATTAAAGACACCAGAAGAAAGCATTATAACCAGTTGCTGAATGAGAAGTTTGACTGGAACAGGGATGGTTTGGAGTCAGTGAATGCAGTGTTTGGCCCCTGGCCTTTGATGTTGCTACTGTGAGTAGGGTAACAGGCATGATGCAGTTGGGGAGAGCAGCTGGTGTCAGGTTTGACTGCTGAAACACTGAAGGCCTCAGGATATACAGGAGTGGGTTAGTTATGATTTGAAAAATACAATTATACTGTATAATTATGTGTGTATTTTCCCACATGAAAGGGTGAAGTGTGATTATAAATGAGTATAAGGGGAAGTGTGGTGCCCTGCAAAGAGGAAATTATAGGAGCACAAAACTTCTGGACCAGATAATGAAGGCAAAGGAAAGAGTTCTAGATGGTATGATTAGAAATACAGTGAATACTGATGAAAAGTAATTTGGGATAATGCCAGGCAATGGGACCACTGATGCCATATTCTTGACAGCTTCAGGAAAAATATACCGTATAGGAAAGAATGGGGGATCTGTACTTTGTTTTTGTTAATTTGGAGGCCTTTGACAGAGTCCTTACGCCGGTGGTGAAGTGGGCAATGAGAAAGCTTGGGATTGAGGAGTGGCTGGTTAGAGTAGTAATGGCTACATATGTGGATGATCACACCCAGGTGAGAGTGAGTGGAGATTTGAGTGATGAGTTTTCCATGAATGCTGATGTACATGAGAGGTCAGTCTTCAGCCTCTTATTGTTTATCATGGTATCTGAAGTCCCCTCATGTGACTTCAGAGATGGATTCCATAGGAGATGTTGTATGCCAATGATTTGATGTTGAGGGCAGAGAATGAAAGGGAGGAGGAGGAAAGATTTAGGATGTGGAGAGATGGTATGGGGCACAAGGGTTTGAGAGTAAATGCAAATAAAACAAAGGTGATGGTATCTAGGTTTGTTGGTGGTACTGTCAAAGAAGAGGGAGAGTGGCCCTATGCAGTTCGCCACAAAGGTCTGTTTATATATTTCTTGCCAGACGCCTCAGTCCCGTAAAGGGTGGCCACAAACAAATCTCCTCCATGTCACCATCTCCCAAGCCATTTCACTGCCCTCCTCCCAGCTCACACCCCCTTCTCTCATATACCTCTTCCACTCCATCCTCAGCCTCCCCCTCCCTCTCCCCCCTCCACCTCGCTCAAATACATTCTTCTCATTAGTCTCTTGCTCTCTCATCTCTCTACACAGCCAAACCACCTCAACGTATTTCTCCTAACGTTCTCTATCACAACCACATCCACACCACAACACTCCTTCACTTCCTTGTCAGTCTATCTCTCTAAGTAACTCAACATGCTCCTCTCAAATATCTCATTTCCAATGCTCTCACTCTTAACTTGTGCCCTTTCAACAAGGTCCATGCTTCGTTTCCATATGTTAGAGTAGGTATCATGATTCTATCATGCAGCAACTTTTTTACTTCCACGCTCACTTCCCTGTTTCTTATAACTGCTTCCAAAGAACCAGCAACCTTTCTTCCTTGTTGCAACTTCATTCAGTCCTCTTCCTTCTGCCTATGGGTGACTCTACACTGAATGATAAGCCAAATGGTTTCCTGTACACCAGGAAACCATTTACTATGCTGGGTGGTAACCATATAACCGCATTATGGCACCTGGTGGTTTAATGAGTAATTAAGGCACAAAAATCAGACTGAGGTGGTGCTGGTTTACATCCAATGGGTGGTTGGGGTTTACTGCTCACGTAATGCCACTCAGGGATGAGTGAGGCTAGTCAATCTCATCTTAAATGTCGGGACCAACTTACCTTGCCCTGGGCTCCTAAGTTTCTCATGGGGCAACATACAATCAGATGATGGATGGATGGATGGATGGATGTACTTTTTCATGCACTTAATCCTACAAACTTCCATCCACACTCATCACACAACCCAAGTATTTAAGTGCACTCACATTTTCAATTTCCTCATCATCCAACATTACTGTACATTCAGTGACCTCACTTCTCTCAAAGACCATAACTTTACTCTTCCGTACATTCACCTTTGGATTCTGCTTCTTACTCATTCACCAAGCCATGCTGTTCCCCTTCGTCTTCACTCAACAGTAAAGTATCATCTCCAAACAACAGTACAGGAAGTTTTCAAATGCTTCCCTTTCTCATTAGGGCCATTCCAACATCCACTTCCCTGCCTTGTATCTCTTTTATAACCCCATCCATATACAGAATGAACTACCATGGAGACATGACGCATCCTTGTTTCAATCCAACATTCATAATGAAAAATTCACTTGGTTCATCATCCACAAGTACTGCAGCCTTAGCACCCTCTCACATACTCTTCATGGCAATCAACAGCTTCCCATTTACTCCAAATGTTCTTAATATTTTTCACATTCCTTGTCTATACACTCTGTCATATGCTTTCTCCAGATCCAAGAAGGCCACATAAAACTTTTCTCATTCTCCAAAAACTTTTCCATTATAGACCTAAGGACGATTATCTGATCTGCACAACCTCTTCTCTTCCTAAAACCTCCCTGTTCTTCTCCAACTAACTCCTCTGTTGTTTCCCTAACTGTCAATATGTATTCTACCATATACTTATCCTATTCCACTATGAAGACAAATCCCCCTATGATTACCACACTCTTCTTTTCCCTATTTTCTTTGTACAGAGGAAAAATTATATCTGATTTCCAATCTTCCTGGACTCTACCTTCCTCCCAAGCCAATCTGCACATCTTCCACATCCATTCTACTACTAGAAGACGAATGCCCCTATGATTACCACAGACTTCTTTTCTCTTTTTTCTGTACAGTGGAAAAATTATATCTGACTTCTAATCCTCCAGGACTCTACCTTCCTCCTAAGCCAACCTGCACATCTTCCACATTCATTCTACTACTAACGCTCCCCCAAGCTTCGGCATTTCATCACACACTCCATCAATTTCCGGGGCTATCCCCCTTTTGACTTTCATCCTTGCTTCCACTACTTCCATCCTACTGATCTCTTCCTCCCATCTGACCTCCCTCCATCTCCTAGCAGCCTAGCCATTCCCCAGCCACTTATACTCACATTACTTTCATTCTCTTTGTGTTACCGTTCCTTAAAATGTTCTCTCCATCTGTTCACTTTCTCTCCTTTCACCATTAGGAATACACCATTTTTATCTTTCACTCCCCTAATAACTTCTTTATCACCCTGTCTAACTTTCTTTACCTCCTTCTAGAACATTTTTTTACATTCCCTCCATTATACATTCAAATTGCTTCCAAATTCCTTATCCATTCTTCTTACTCTCTCTTGCTAATTTTTTCACCGCTGTCTTCCTCTCTACATAAAACTCTCCCTTCCATTCCTCAACTTCCTCTATGCCCCTGCTTCCAATCCACTCTCTATATGCTTTCTTCTTTTGTGCCACATCATGTCTCACCTCTTCATTCCACCATACTGTTCCTTGCACCCCCTTACATCTTCTCTTCATCCCACACACCACCTCATATGCTGCACAGATTTCTTCTGTGAAAATTTTGTACACACCTTTCACTTCCCCCATCTGCTCCAAATCGTATTTACCAATCTCTCCTCCACATCTCTCTTAAATTCTGCCTTTTTTCCATCCTCTTGTAACCTTTCTACCCTCCTTCGTATGGACTACTTCCTCTTGTCCTTCCCTCCTTCTGTTTATCCACTGCATTTGTACTTCATTTTCACGACCACCAAGTGGTGGTCAGAAAGTCCACTCCCCCCCTCTTTATGTTCTTGCATCCATTACATATCTTCTCAATCTCTCATCCATACAAACACACATCAACCATTGCCTTCCGTTCATTCAGTTCACCACTCACCCTCCTCATCATGGACCACATACAGTAGGCGCGGAAAGTATTGACTTTTTTTGCCGACATCATTCTTCTTCGCGTTAAGTGAAGTAGGGTCAATACTACCCTCCCCTGTGATGCGAAATGAGCTGACGCTTTTTCAACAGGAGCTGGCAACCCTGCTTGATAGGTTTGGCACCACAGGAGCAGGCTCAGTAATGTTTGGGCAGCCACAGGAGGAGGATCCTCTGTGTGTGATGCACCACGAGGGCATGTTTTGACTCAAATAACACAGTTATTTGGTTACCTACCACATTCTCATCATGCCTAAAGTAACCACAAGCAAGGACAAACGTGTGGAAGTGATTACTTTATACAAAGCTGGCCACAAACTCCCATTTATTGCAAATCAGATGGTGTTAGACTGAGGACAGTGCAGAGACTGGTGAAGTGGTTCAAGGACAGTGGGGAGGCCATTCCTCCCACTCCACTTCCCAAGCCTGGGAGACCTCGTAAGACAACCTTCAGGACCCGTCAGCTGATCTCAAGGCAAGTTAGCAAAGATGGATGGCTAACAGCACGGGATTTAAAAGAAAAGAACCCACAGTTGTTGG
>JAGKTI010002300.1:53239-68882 GCA_018397915.1 Birgus latro | reverse complement strand
CTCATCTCTCATCTTATATTACGTCGCCAGACTACATGTCATACTTTCAATATACGGAACTTACTCCATCCAATCTCAGTCAAGAAACAACCAATAATCACACCCCACCCGCCGAGGACAATACACTGACCCATCTCCGTAGTGGATGCACGTACCCACGACCTACCTCACCGCCTACCACTTCATTACTCGCCTCCCAACACACTTCCCATCCAGATACTGTCCATCCAGATACCTCATACTCTACCCCTGTTACTACACTGCCTGATTCTCTCCTCTCCTTACTCCTGCCACTCTCGTTAACTCTTCTTCCCCACTTCATCTCTTGTCTCCCTTACACTTAACTACCACTACCTTCTCTCTCTCTCATACTCCAATCACTTCCACGCTTCCAACCGTGAACCAAACAACCCCTACTCCCCAGTCTATGTATCTCGACGATGCCAATCGTCCCAAATTTACTGGCGAGGACTCCACTTGGTCTGTTTATGATTTCCTCAGAGAGGTCAAAACCGACATCCACAATCGGCGGATAACAGATGAAAACCTCGAAGTCTCTTATCTCATGGGTCGCTTACACCAAGGCAAATCGGATATTGGATCCGCGATCCATGCTAGACATTTTGACGGCACAACAACCTTTGATGATTTCTGTAAGGAACTCATAACACTTTGTTGCCAACATTCCAATGCCGCATCTCTCACTGGGTTCACTAATCTCCTCACCCGGATGGATGAGGATTTGCAAGCCCAACCCCTAACATGCCAAACTGCGCGAAGCAGCCGCTGCCATGAAAGCCACTAGTAGCGAGATCCGCCAATTACTTATAGGCACGACATGGGTTGAGGAAGTAAATGGAGCTCCTATGGTTTCACTCAACAACCTTGCAGATTTATCTGGTTACCTGAGATTCCTCCATTGGCTTATTCCTAAACAGAGAGAAATAACCCTGGTGATCAGTTTCAGTCCAGGAGATAAAATTGTTCAGATCACTAAAACCATCCATGAAAGAACAGGTTCAAACCACACGTGTCAGGCCACAGACCGACCCTTGGTCTCTCAAGTCTGTCACACTACCACTCCCCCAGACCAATACCGTTCCCGTTCAACCACGCGAGGCAGACCTGCCACACATCGTTCTCCAACCGCAGGTCGTGATCAATCTAGCGTCCGGCAGAACAGACAGTCCTCGATCCTCTACGAGCAAACAGTTGCAACCATAAACACACACGGCTTTACTCCCAAACTAGATGGCGTATGCCTTCTCGTTCGCATTGCCCTACATGCAAATATCACAAGACTAGTACGACACACACTACAGACGAGTGTCGTTACCTAAATTGCCACCAGTCGGGGGAAGCGCCATGCCCCTATCGCACCAACATGACGTAGCAACAGAACACCAACTCCCCATCCTCCATGTAGGACCTATAACTTCCTCAGGTCTAGTCATTCTAGGACGGAGTAATGACATACCAACGTCGTTCTTCATGGACACCGGATCTATAGTAAACTTGATTTCTGATACCTCCTTAGACATCATTCAACGCCACCGCAACCACGTCAGTTTCCCTGAACCGCCTAACATTCGCCTATGCGGTGTAGAAGGCTCAGAGTTTAAGGTCAAGGGAAGAGTCACTTTAGAAGTACAACTAGACAGCGCCTTGCTCCCTTTCCCAATAGAATTTCATGTTACTAATGACCTGAAATATCCAGCAGATGCCCTTATTGACTTAACCCACCATGGCACACCACTCCATTGCATTATTGCCTGCCTGTAGTAGTATAGACATTTCTGGGTTCCCAGTCTACAGTATGGAATGTCCCCATCCTGTACTGCCAGTAAATTCAGTCATTCAGTCCCCCCTGACTCTCGCACTCCCTAAGAGTACAGAACAAGCCAAGCCGTCATCGTCATCATCACCCGAGAATACAGAGATCATTCCCTCGCTTACTGAGAGCAAGGAAACACCTGATGATACATTCTCTCAGCATTCAGAAAGGCTCTTCCAGCCTCCTCTAACAACAGCACTACAGCCGACTCAGACATGTCTCAGTTACCTACCTCACAGAGTCTGACTGATGTTCTCCAACACGCAGAGACGAGGCGTGCAGTAACGAATACGTGCACAATTTTGTTACCGCATGAGTTCACCAAAGTCTCTGTTCGTGTTGTAGGTGCGAAAGGAGTGGATGTACTAACACTACCTGAGACGTGTTGTGTGAATGGCTTAACTTATGAGTCAGCCAGGTGCACGATCTTAGAGGACAGTCTATGTTATCTATACTTGCTCAATGTCACGAATGCTCTACTAAAACTTAAAAGTGGTGTAAAGATTGGAGAATTCCTAGTATACCCAGTGGCCGTAATGGCGTGCCAGGAATCCTCTATCCCTACTGATGATGATAGTCAACCAACAGGTATATGTGCCATTAACTCTACAGGATCTGCTCCAACTCATACACCTGACCTGTTCTCAAATCTAACTTGCAAAGATTTTCCACAGCATAAATCTCAACTGCTCGACCTTTTGCACGCTTACAGAAATGTGGTAGCCTTACCCGGAGAACAAATGGGAAAGACAGACTTAGTCAAACATCACGTACACCTAGTGCCAGGAACTCAGCCGATTTACATACCAGCATATCGGTTACCTCACAGCTTGAGACAACAGACAGATCAGATGGTACAGAAAATGTTAGTTCAGGACATTATCGAACCCTCCGTCAGTCCATGGAATAGCCCTCTTTTCTTAGTCCCAAAGAAGGACGGCAACTTTAGACCAGTAGTGGACTACTGTAAAGTAAACTCTGTAACCGTTCCAGACCGTTTCCCGTTACCTGTCCTCACAGATTTGCTAGAATCACTAGAAGAAAATAGTGTAGTCTTCTCATCCCTAGACCTCCTCAGTGGTTACTGGCAGGTTGAAATGGAAGAATCCTCTCGCCCAATTACAGCCTTCAGCACCCCTTCCGGACATTTTCAGTTTAAGAGACTTCCCTTTGGTTTGACAAATGCTCCTTCAGTATTCATGCGACTTATCCATTTGGTCTTTAGTGGCATGATGGGACACTCTCTTTTTGCTTACCTAGATGACATCATTGTTGTAGGTAAATCAGTCCCTGACCACTTTGCCAAACTACAACAAGTATTGGAATGCCTACAGCTTGCAGACCTGAAAATCAACCTCAGTAAATGTGACTTCCTGAGAAAGAAAATCAACTTTCTAGGACATGTCATCGACGCACAAGGCATTCATACAAATGACGACAAAACTAAGGTTATCATCAATTTCCCAGAACCTACCACTACCGATGCTGTCAGAAGTTTCCTAGGCCTAAGTGGTTACTATTGCAGATTCATTAAAGACTATGCAAAGATTGCCGCTCCTCTAACCCACTTACTAAGGAAGAACGTATCCTTTGTATGGACTAATGATCAGTCTCAGGCTTTCCAAGCGCTAAAGACAGCTCTTTTAGCATTCCCTGAATATACCAAACCCTTTCTTCCATGCACAGATGCCTCAGACACAGGACTTGGTGCAGTTTTAATGCAACTAGATCAAGCATCCAGGAAGCGTGTAATAGCGTATGCTAGTCGCGCACTATCGCTGAACGTAATTACAGTGTCACTGATTTAGAAGCTTTGGCAGTAGTCTGGTCCTTGAAACATTTGAGATATAGTATATGGTTATCCAGTGCATATCCAGACAGACCACCTTCCTCTATGTGATTTGTTTAAGGGACGCAACCTCACCGGTAGGTTAGCTAGATGGTCCATCACCATCCAGGACTTCAATCCCACTTTTCAGTATGTCCCAGGAAAATCGAATGTAGTCACAGAGGCCCTCTCATGTCATGTAGCCGCACCTGTCACATCCCTGCAGCCCAAGGCCACTGACAGCACAACCTTCACATCAGAGGATGTTCAAAACTCTCAGCGCAAAGATTCCATGTGGTCCCAAGTAGTTTGTTTCCTTGAATCAGGAGATGCCTCGACCTCACCTGCTCTACCAGTACCACTAGATGAGTTCGTACTAAAAGATGGTCTCTTGTACAGAAAAACATTCCTTACAGGGAAGGATTTGCCCAACAGAGAAGTACACCAACTCGTTGTCCCTACTGACCTGATATCTGCGGTCCTTCATATCATTCATGATACACCTCACGCATCCCAACCAGGTAAAGACCGATGCTTGCGCCAAGTACGTCTCAAGTACTATTGGCCAACCATGCGTCGCAATATCAATGCACACTGTGACTCTTGCATCTCGTGCCATCGCCACAAAGGTTCCACCGGCTTATCTGCCCCGCTCTTACAATATCCAATCCCATCACGCCCATGGGAAAGTGTCCATCGATCATCTAAAATTCCCTCTTACAGAATCAGGCGCAGAGTATTTGTTTGTAGCAGTCGACCACTTCTCACGCTACTGTGTCCTCGTACCCCTCTCAGACAAGACCGCGAAGAGCGTTGCACGTGCCTTCGTAGATCACGTAATTTGCCCGTTCAGTACACTACATACCACCCTCACTGACAACGGTACTGAGTTCAACAATATCCTCCTGGAGAAGATCTGTCGCCGCTGTAAAATTAATAAATGCATTGTCATGCCTAACCATCCAGCTTCCAATGGCCTTGTAGAGTGCCACAACAGAAAAATCTTAAGAGTGCCTCAGACACCTAGGCTCCCATAGTTCGTCATGGGATGACTGGATACCCCAAGTGGCATCCTCCATCAATAGCTCCATCAATGCTTCCATTGGTGAATCTCCCTTCTTTGTCCTCTTTGGTTTTGACAAACACCTACCATACACCCTGTTATCCTCAAAGCCAGACCCCATCTATAATATGGATGATTATGTCAAAGTAAAATTGGCCAACTTCCAAACAATCCATCAGTATGTAACATCCAATCTCGCTTCATCTAAGGAGGACATGATACGACGCCAACATAAATCTGCCTCCCCTATCACTATCAACGTCGGTGATCTAGTCTTTGAGCATTCCCATATGCGCACCTCTAAATTGGATGACAAATTTACTGGCCCCCATCGTGTACTGAATAAACAAGCCAACAAGTTCCACATCCAAGACCTCTCCACTACAGACACTAAGTGGGTCCATGCTGACGATCTAAAACGTGCTCCAAGGGGCCTAGTGTTGGAAGAATCACTTGCATAACCTACTGCTCTCCCTCCTACTCCACAAATCCCTCCATCTACCCCATCTCCACCTATCCATCAGTCTCCTTCATCTCCACCTACACCTACTCATTCATCAACCAATCAATATCAATCCAAACTGCGTTCTGCCCATCAACCTCTCCACGAACTTTCCCATTAATTCTCACCTAATCTTCTAGGTATGATGTTAGTGGTTACCTGATGGCAGTGCTGACCCTCCTAGGGTCCGGGTCAGGTGAGGACGATGGTGGAGTACGTCCTGGGGCCTTGGTCGGCTCAGGAAGTGAGGTAATGCTCATTAAAGATGTAGTCTCCCTGCGCTACGATCTTGCGCCCCCAGCCGACGTAGCCATCGCCCTGCCTGCCTACATGCACCAGCTCCACAAAATCAAGACCCAACTCACAGCCCTCATGGGGAAACACAACCCAAATCAGTATTTATATCATCTTTTCCTCCCACTCTCCTGGCAGTTGCAATACATTTCTGGTAAATTCACTGAACTCAATGACACATTCTCGATTCAGCCATCTGTAGGTCGTTCTCGTGTGAAACGAGGTCTCTTTGACCTCGGAGGTGAGATTCTAAGCGGCTTGTTTGGCGTCGCTACAGCCCGTGACCTTTCCGGCTTCAAATCTGACCTAGCTCATTTAGCTTCCGCCCAAGAATCTCAATGCCGAGTCATCAAGGTCCAACACACTATGTTACAGAAGATTACAACCCGCCTAAATGAAGAAACTTACACTCTGAACAACTTCACCGACATCTTAAAACAACACCTCTCCAATCTCAACATTATTTCTCAGTTCTTTTATCTCAAACTCAACATGGATAATCTCCAACTAGCCATTGACTCTCTGTTCTCTCAGGTCACTCATATCCTAGTCGATGCTATTAATGGACGTGTCACTGCAGACTTAGTACCTATCTCAGCTCTCCGCTCTGTATTAGAATAGGCTCACTCTACTTTCAGTTTATCCCCAGTCCTCCCCTACTCCTCTCTCGAATATTACTATCCAGTTCTCGAGGCCACTCTTCTCACCAAATACGTCATCGTCCATATCCCTCTATGTTCCGACATCACCTTCAACCTTTTCCACATCATTCCCTTCCCCTTCTGATACAAAAACTCCTTATTGCAAGTCTCTGTTCCTTCAGAATATTTCCTCCTCTCACATGACCATCTTTCAGTTGCCTTCCTTTCTACCACAGACCTCCAGCGGTGTTCCTCCCTCACCCCTACCTCTCGTCTCTGTGCTGCCCACCTTTTCGCTATTTTCCCTAGCAGTGCTACACCCTGTGATCTGCTTTAGTTCGTAACCATTCCATATACTCAGCCTGTTTCTTTGTTCCAGCTCCTGTACTCCCAGTCCACCATGCTCACCTCAACCACGTCCAGTACTTCTTCTTTACTGCTCCCATCTCTGTCACCATCATGTGTCCTGGTACTTCAGTCAGCTCCGTACATGCTAGTGGTCTCTACAAAGCACCGGACTATTGTACCGTCAAATCAGAGTCAGTCATCACTTACGCCACTCGCTATCACCATTCAGTCCGTAAACACTCCTATGACATCTTCCAACCAATTGACATGCCTTCCAACCTGCGATCTACTAACATTACCGTTATCTCCCCCAACATGTGTATGCTAACATTCCTCAACGACAGTGACTTCATTATGGATCAATTTTCTCTGGCCTTCAGCCGTTCATGGGTTCATCCAACCATTGTGTTTCCCCCTGTGGTCATCTCTTTCATAGGTTTTCTCCTCATCCTCTGTGCAGTGCACTGTTGTGTCCGGGAAACGGAACACAGACTACAGGAAATCAGAACTGCTACTGGCATAGTACGCCCTACCAAGGATTAAGTGCCCTCCCATTCAGCAACTACCTATGCCATCTGATAAGTTGCATAAACTGTGGACAGCAAAAGTACCACCAGCAAATGCTGACATATCTCTGATACAGTAATGTGTGACATATATATATAAAAAAAAAAAAAAAAAAAAAGGGAAGACATGTGTATCCTATTTCACAAGAGTGATCTACAGTACTTATATAGATCTAAGAACATGCGTGATCGCATACTTTATTTCCTCCTTGTATCATATATCAACATGACTCCTTGTGTATCTTATATCGACATACCTCCCCTTGTAACGATGTATATCCCTAGTCTACATCCCCTTGACATGGGCCATGTCCTCCCTCCGACCCCTGTATTATACTTACTCCCTACCATCCCCTGTATCATAATCCCTCCCTCCTTCCCCTGTATCATACTCCCTATCTGTACAAATCTCATGCCTACCTTAGTCATATGAACCACCCCATATACCTCCTCTCTAGTGTCAGGAGACACTATCTCAACCACCCAGGGGAGTATTGTACCATTCCCCTTATATGTATATGTATTATGCCCCCCCCTCACTGTGTGCCCCCACTGTATCCTAGAACTGCAGACGTAAGCAGCGTTCCCAGGCTTGCCAGCCAACGAACCATATGTCCCAGGCAGTCGAGGGCTAACATCTTGAGGGGCAACACCTGATTTCTGTGCTCTACAATTAAAGGCCGTAAATAGCTACTCCAGGACTTTCCTTCAACCATCAAGAGAGGGGTGTTACACGCAAGCTAAATATTAGTCACACTGCACACTTGCACAAATTAAATTTAATAGAAAATAATAATACTAAATAAAAGTAAGCATGCTATAGCTATCTATCTATTCCCAGACGCCTTTATCCCATACAAGGTGGCCAGAAACAAATCACCTCCATGTCGCTCTGTCTCCTGCCATTTCCCTGCCCTGCTTCCAGCTCACACCCCCCTCTCTCATATACCTATCCACTCCATCCCTCTATCTCATCCTCGGCCTCCCCCTCCCTCTCCCCCCCTCCACCTCACTCACATACACTCTCCTCATCAGTCTCTCACTCTCCATCCTCTCTACATGGCCAAACCACCTTAATGTGTTTCTCCTAACGCTTCCTATCACATCCACACCACAGCGCTCCTTCATTTCCTCATTTGTCAGTCTGTCTCTCCATGTGACTCCACAGGCTTCTCTCAAATAACTCATTTCCACTACTAATTTATTTAAGTATCTCAATATTTTACAGTAATTCCCACAAATATATGCAAATGGTTTGCGCTTGCACTTTGCAAAATTGTGCAAGCTAAATATTGGTCAGATTGCACACTTGCGGTTGAGCATGGTAGTGAACTATGGGTTGCGCAGTGCGCTTGTGCAAGGTCCTTTTTCGTTTGCGATGCCCACTACAGGAAATTTCAGTACAAATATGAACTGGAATACTCTAGATGTAATAAGCCATGAAAGCTGTTGGAATCAAAAGCTCCTAGATCTTGTGCAGGGGCTTTTCCTAACAAAACAAGTAAAAGAAAACACCATAAAAAGAGGACTTGATGATCTATCAGCACTAGATCTTATATTTACTAGGCAAGGAGAGTGAGAGACTGACGAGGAGAGTGTATGTGAGTGAGGTGGAGGGGGGAGAGGGAGGGGGAGGCCAAGGATGAGATGGAGGGATGGCGTGGAAAGGTATATGAGAGAGGGGGGTGTGAGCTGGGAGCAGGGCAATGAAATGGTGGAGGACAGAGCGACATGGAGGCGATTCGTTTGTGGCCACCCCTTACGGGATTAAGGCATCTGGCAACAGATAGATAGATAAACAGAAGAAAATGATATTGACAATATAATGTATCACCATCCATTCGGCAAAAGCGACCATGCAGTATTACACTGCAATTTCAGGATTGCATATGACATTGTTAACAGTAGAGTTACAAACAGGGCCTAAACTACAAAAAGGGCAACTACCATGACCTTGTGAAGTACTTCTTAGAAATACATTGGGAAAAGGAGCTTAGAGGACAAGATTTAAATGTTATATATAGAAAATTCTGTGAATTTTATGAGAGTCCTCAGCACAAAGAAACAGAAATGACAATAAAGAAATGGTTTAATACGGAATGTAAAAAAACAAAAGAAAAAAAGAGACTTGCTGTGGAAGAAGACACAATAATGAGAGGGCATATAACAACTATAAACAGGCAAGAAATGATTATACAAGGATCTGGAGAGAAGCTCAAAGACAGTTTGAGGAAGACATTATAAATTAAAGTAGTGATCAACCTAAGCTATTTTACAGATACATCTAAAGCAAAACGAAATTTAAAGATAAAATACAGTCCATTATGAACGAGGGGATCATCTATACACAAGAGAAAGATATTTGTGAAGCACTAAATAAAATCTTCAGTCAGTTTTTACAGAAGAAAATAATTTTGAGAGAGATGATGTGGAACATGCATCTATCTATCCATCTATTGCCCACACATATTACCAGATATACATATATCATAAAAAGAAGTACAGGAGTGAAGTAAATTAGACAAAGGGAAAGCAAATGGTCCTGATGTAATTTCAGGTTGGTTGCTGCATGAATGTGCAGAAGAGTTAAGCAGACCATTAAATCTAATATTCAAGGAATCCTTAGGTCAAAGTAAACTTCTGGATGAAAGCAAACATTGTTCCCCTATTGAAAAAAGGGAACAGACAGAATCCACTCAACTACCAACCAGTATCACTGACCAGCGTTGTATGTAAGATACTAGAAAAGATGATCCGAAAAGTTTGGCTAAACCATCTAGACGAACACAGTACAGAAAGGCAGTTCGGTTTTAGAAAGCGAAAATCATGTGTTACTAATCTATTAAGCTACTATGATAGAGTTACAGAAACATTACAGAAAAGAGAAGGATGGGTGGACAGTACCTATTTAGATTTCAAGAAAGCATTTAAGAGAGTACTGCACCAAAGACTTTTATGGAAAATGTACCACTAAGGAGGAATCCAAGGCAACCTGTACTGTTGGATGCAGAATTTTCTCAGAAAAAGGGAAATGAGAACAGTACTAAGGGGAAATTACTCATCATGGAGGGAAGTCACTAGTGGTGTTCCATATGGCTCAGTGGTGGCACCCATTATGTTTTAAGTATATCTATAAATGGCATAGACAATAACATTGGAAATGGAAGCTATCTAATTATGTTTGCTGATGACGCAAAAATACACAGGAGAATTACTAACAGACTCTTGCAGAAAGCTACAAGAAGAATTATATAAACTTCATGAATGGAACAAAAAATGGCAAATGGAGTTTAATGTGGACAAGTGTAATTAAGTTTGGTAAAAGTGAAAAAAGACCAGACTGGGATTATAAGTTAGGAAGTTCAACCCTACACACATCAAAAAGGAAGAAGGACCTATGAGCGATTACAGTAAGAGTCCAATTGTTTGGTAGCTGATTATTCGGTAGATCTGATATTTCGGCAGTTTTGAGAAACAGTCCCATTAACGAAAACCTTTGATTGTTCGGCAGATGTTCGGAATCATCTTGACAGTCCAGGAAGTGTTATCTGTGACTTATAGGCCTACTGTATCATTACATTTGTATATTTTCAATAATTTCTATATTTTTCAGAACCATGTACAGTACAGTACTGTACTGATTACAATACTGTGCAGTATCATATACTGTAGTACAATAACCACCCTGCCAAATTAGCGAGGGTTACGTTCCAAACCGCCTTGCTAATTCTTGAAAGTAGCTAATTCTTAACGCCTTACTGAAAATGACTTTTACGGGTAATTGCTTAGCCTATGAACCACTGATACTGTAATGCATTACCCATATATAAACGTTGCTTGTTAAATCTGTTTCCCTGCTGTTTTTGGCTGTAAGGCTGTGACAGCTCTTGTTTGATTCCTAAGCATAATGGTGGAAGGGACTGTCCTAAGTGTTTAACTAAACCTAACCTAACCAAGTTTAACTGTACCTAATAATTTAACCAAACCTAACCTAACCTAAAGTTGGAAAAATACGTAAAATAAACTGGAGGAATATGAATTGGAAAAGTCTTTTGGATGAAAGTTAAACACACTTAGCGCTCATTCTTTTGTTCGTTTTTGTGTTTACATGTAAAGGAGAAGAGAGTATTGATGCAAACAGTAATGTATGGACCTGAAGCGGTGGCATCTTTGCAGTGGGTCTACCCACCAGAGGCTGTCGAAGCAGAAGAGGAGGACAGCATGGGGGCCAAACCACCGCAACCCCCCACCCCCGGCCCCTCACGGGGCCCGAGAACCTGCGAGTGGCTTCTGTCGCCCGGGCAAGTACCACACCTCTCTACACAACACACACAAATAGACCATTTTTTCTACACCAAGAAATGACCCCCCGGTGATCATTTCTCGATGACTTCTAGCCAGGGACACTGAGAGCAATCTTGGACCCACCAACAAATTCATATGTTCAACATGTTCAAAACCTATCACCTCGAGCAGACAGACAAAGGGTTCATTTCAGTGCAATTCCTGCAAGACCTGGACCCATTATACCTGCACAACACTTGCAGCCAGAAAACATAACAAAAACACCTGGACCTGCTCCTTATGCTCCTTTCTCCCACCCACTAACCCACCCACCAACCCTACTCCTACTTCCTCCACACCTCCTCAGCCTAACCCACCAATCCTTCCCACACCATCCAATCCCCCAGCCCCTCCCACCCCACCCCAACTTAATCCACCCCAACCCTTAACTCCATCACAACCTTCTCCTACACCTTCCCCTCCACCCACACCACCACCTCCCCTCTGTGCTGCAGCACCCAACACACATGACACACATAACATCCTTCAGTTAAACACAGATGACATAAACACCAAAAAACAAGAACTCACACAATTCATCCAACAACACAACATACGCACTGCCATCTTACAAGAAACAAAACTACACACAACACAAAAAACACCTACATTTCATAATTTTACCACCATCAGACAAGACTGGGCCGACGGTGGTGGCGGTGGACTCATCACCCTGGTACACAAGTCCATCAACTTCTCAGATACCAGTGCATACACAAAGTCACTTCTCCCCCCCCATGACACTACAACAGAAACACAATCAATTAAAATTCGCACTGGTAACAAATCACATAACAATCGCAACATATACATTCCCCCCAGTCATCCCCCACAGTACTGTACCACAATTACTCTCCGCAAATACACCACATCACTAACATACCCAACATCATCCTGGGTGGTAATTTCAATGCCAAGACATCAGCCTGGCATGTCAACAACCCCAGCACAGACACAGGGCTGGTATTACAAACCCAAACAGATAATCTTTTCATACTTAATAATCCCCATCAACATACCCATATCCCACACGAAGCCCTCTTCCTCCCATCATCACCAGACATCACCTTCTGCTCCCCAAACCTCGCCCCTACAACATACTGGAGAGTGGTCAAAACCCTTGGCTCTGACCACCTCCCGATCATCATCACTACCAAAACCAGAATCACCCCAGCTGGCCACAGACACACATACACTAATTATAAGAGAGCCAACTGGGAGGCCTTCACAGCTGAAACAGAACAACACTTTGAAACATTAAATGGTACATCCAACACAAATATCAACACCACTGTGCACACTTTCAATACAATTATACAAAAAGCAGACAAAAGACACAACCCTAGAGGCAACAAAAAAAGACACAACCCCAATTTCACACCAGAAATTCAAGGCCTCATCAGTCAATGGGACACACTTCGACACTCCCCAACACCCTATACAAATGACACCGTACAACAAATACAAGAACTCAACACTCAGATAATAAAATACCAGAACAGTAAACACTAAATTGGAATAATTATCTCCAAACACTTGATCACAGAACAAACACCAACAAACTCTACAAAATACTAAACAGCATTACACTCTCCAACAGCAACACTACACAATCACACACTGCCATCACAACAACAGACACCATACCTTCAAACAAACAACAAGCAAACACTATCATCAATCACTTTTCACATGTCAGCTATCTAAACCCCACTACGACGACAGACGTATCATTTGATGTAAGAGACAGTTCCCCACAGATCCAGACTTCGCACCTTTCACTTAAAACCAGACGAAGCACATCATTAGCAACCTTAAGCACTCATCTGCCTGTGGACCAGACAACGTAAGTAACATATGGTACACCTTAAACACATTAGACCACAAGGCATACAAGCATTCACCAACATATCAAACTACAGCTACCCATACAACATCTGGAAGCATGGCATTATCATCATTATCCCTAAACCCAACACAGACCCCACGTTACCTTCCTCACACCGCCTCATTGCACTCCTCTGCACCCCCCTCCAAAGTCACTGAATGACTGGTACTACAACTAGTTACACCTCACCCCCCTCAGCCCCATCACAACATGGTTTTAGGCCATTACACTTCACAAACACTCTTCTTACAAACCTTATACAGAGAGTTTTTGATGGCATGAATTCAGCTAGGCCACCACACAGAACACTCCTAGCCACACTAGTCATTAGTAAAGCTTTTGATGCCATCCCCCGCCACAACCTCACAAACAAAATATTCAACACAAACATGCACAATTACACAAAAAGATGGCTGGCAAACTACTTAGCAGGCAGATGTGCACATGTAACATTTGGCGGTCAGTCTTCAAACATCAGAAACTACACAAATGGTGACCCCCAAGGATCTGTTTTGTCCCCTACACTCTTTAACTTATACATGCATGACATATCCACACCCCACGCACCACAGATACACATAGCATCCTATGCAGACAACATAACACTTACATGTACACACCAAAATGCAAACACAGCCACACACATCCTCCAACCTTACCTCAACACACTACACGAATGGTTTACCACAAACAGGCTCAATATAGCCCCAGCCAAATCTACAGTGACCCTTCTCACAAACTGGACAGCAGAACAGTCACATTCTACACCTCACCATAAACAACACTCCCCTACCAAACACACCCATCCAAAATCCTTGGTGTAACATAAAATACATCAATGTCATTTAAACGACACATCACAAACATCAAAAATAAATTAACACCATGACTCAGTGCCTTCAGGTCACTTGCCATACAACATTTGGACACAACAAAGAAATCACCACCACAGTATACAAACAATATATACGTTCAGTGATGAATTATGCAAGCCCCGCTCGGGCTCCTAACCTCACTAAAACACACTATAACACTCTTCAGACCATACAGAACAAGGCCCTAAAAATAATCACTGGCTGCACAGCTACTACACCCCCAGACCACCTACACCAAGAAACCAAAGTCCTCAAAGTCAAGAATCATCTAGACATGAGAGGCACCCAAATTCTCGCTGCAGCCTTCACAAACCCACAACATCCACTACACTACATGGCAGCACATCCACACACACCAAGGAATATCAAAACAACACCCAGTATGCGATATCATACACAAATACTGTCATCTCTCCTCCCTCGCCCACCTCAAACCAGCTTCCAGAAGCATATCCATACACAAATCACTCGCCGCTCCATTTAGTCACTTAAAGACAACAAACAGCTGCATGCACGGCCTCCTGATATCCATCCTTCTGAATCCTATCTCCCTCGTGAGGACAGGGTCCATCTGGCCAGGCTGAGATGTGGGCATCATCCAGCCCTCTTATCAGAAGAGGCTGGATGACTCTGTTGCTGACGCCTGTCCAGGATGTAACACAGCACCCCATACTATTAACCCCTAAACCGTGGGGTTGTGTAAGGCGGTCCTGGCACTTCCAGCCAGTGGCAATTCGTGCTCTGACTTATTTTTTTAAAATACTGGCCAAAACTAGCCTGAGTGATATACATAGCACTCAGGAATCTCCTACAGTTTTTCATATATATTTATATCTTGGAAGCCCCGGCTAATTAAAAAGAAAACAGAGGCACCGAACTGACGGCCCATGGCTCGAGCCATCGCCATTTCGTGACGGCCCGCGGTTAAGTGGATAAGCACATTATGGAAGACTGCATTGCACACAATCATCTACGCCAGCAACACATCATACACTCCTTGAGAGCTCTGTAGGAAAGCCCGGTCTCAACCATGGCCTTCCTTTGGGACTCGGGGCTGTTTGGCCAGACTGCGTTGGGAACTGCCACTATTACTACTACTACTACAATAATGTATTCCATTAACCCCTTAACCCTTTAACTGCGGGGTTGTCGGAGGCGTGCCGTGCCCACCCCGCGGGGCAAATCCACGCTCCGACTGACTTTTTAAAAATATTTGCCAAAAATCAGTTATTAGTCCCAGAATATTATACAGTAGGCGCGGAAAGTGTTGACGCCATCTTAAAAAAAGAAAACATTCTTGTGGTTAGCAAGGAGAAATAAATAAATTAACACTCACCATTGAATTTAGTATTTACTGGCATTCCCCTTCACCTTTATTATCTTCTTAAGGCGTCTGGGGAGACTGATGGCGTAGTTTTGCAGAACAGACGGACTAAAACTGCTCCATAGCTGCTTGACTG
>JAGKTI010002300.1:0-33331 GCA_018397915.1 Birgus latro | reverse complement strand
ATATCCTCATATCTTATATTTGCACAACATTTCATCACCATTCACATTGTTTTGGGGGGTAAATATATATATATAAAATATATATATATATATATATATATATATATACTGTATATACATAACCTTCGAAGTTGCACTGCGGCAACACCTCTTGGCGGCGAATATCGGTTGCCAATAGTTCTGCAACTTTCGCGCTCCATTGCAAGCCACAGAATGGGCCTAGGAAGCTGGACTTTGCACTGTTAGGTGTGTATGAACTTTCTTTCAATATGGCAAGAAAAAAAAATCAATTTTTGAAACTTCAGAAAATGGCCCTGGAATGGGCTTGGGATGCACAGAAAATTCCGGACCCACAGCCACGGAAGGGTTAAGGGGCTAATGGAATACATTACTGTTTGCATCAATACTCTCTTTTTCATACATACATACACACAAAAACGAACTAAAGAATGAGCACTAAATATACGTTTAACTTTCATCCGCAAGACCTCACAAATTCATATTCCTCTGGATTATTTTATTTTTTCTGACTATTTTATTTTGTGTTTGGAGAGAGTTCTGTATACAGTATTCACTCCAAACACATTTGTAATAATATAAGTAGTGACAACAGTGTTCACCAATACAAATGATGTACTGAGCTGGTAGTTAATATTCCATATCATTTCAGCCATCCAGGAAGTGTTATCTGTGACTTGTAGGCCTACTGTGTCATTACACTTGTATATGTTCACTAATTAACCCTATGAGATTTCCAGGCTGGACGCATTATGTCTGTCCTAAAGTCAGCCACTCTCAAGCTCACCCTCATCTTCACGGCACAACATTTTTCTTTGATCCCACTGGGTATATACACTTTTCATGCTAGAATGTTGGTTCTGGTGTCATTTTAAAGATGAATAGTTGTACTTTATCGTAGTATGTTCAAGAAAGGAGCAAAAAGAATATAAAATGTCAAAATGACAAGTTAAAGTTAGGGAAAAACTAAAAATTTCATACCTTACCGTAGAAAAATATTCAGGGAAAAAAAAAACTAATAAAGATATGTAAATCTGGTTTAAACCATGGAAAAGTACAATAAGTTACCTTTACAATGATATATGTATTATTGTAATTTTTGCATTTTATTGCGTGGTAAAGCAAAAGGGAAGAGATGCACAATTTTCTTTAAGTCTTGGCCGCATATTCGCTTCACAATCTTTTTCTTTGATCGGTCAGTAGTGCATTACACTCTTTAGGATAGGATGCTGGTTGTGGTGTTATTTTGAAGCTGAACAGTTGTACTTTATCATAGTATGTTCCAAAAAGGAAAATGGATAAAAAAAAAAAAAAGTCAAAGTGATGAGTTCAAGTTCGGCAAAAACCAAAAATTTTATACCTTGCTGTAGAAAATGTTCAGCAAGAATAAAATGATAAAGAAACAAAGCCATGAGTCAGACCAGCTGTGCAGTACCTGCCATGCATAGAGCACAGAGCAACCATTCTTTGACGTCACGCTGGAATCTCTTTGTTACGGCAGATAAGCGCGGTTTATGGTGAATATTTTACAAAAGTTTCCTAAAATGACAATCAAAAGCATCATTGGAATCTCTGAGGTTGGATTTGAAATGACGATCAAAATCGTCATTGGAATCTCAAAACGTTAATATATATTTCAGATTAAGGTATAGTTCTGTATTGATTACAGTATCATACAACATACAGTGCTCTCTCCAAACACATTTGTAATACCGTAAGTGGTGATGAGTGTTCACCAATACATATAAGGTACTGAGCAGGTAGGTTTTTTTTTATTATTTGACATCCAATTTCTCGGCATCGGCCCGGTCTTGTAATGCCGAATAATGGGACTTTTACTGTGTCATTAACCCTCTTGTGTACGGTTAAGTTTTAGTAAGTTTTCTGGCGCACGATTTTATTCCCCCCCCCCGCGCTCCGCTGAAAACGTATTCTCGCCTTATTTTCGCCACCCAAACCTCAATATATTGCCATGAAACCCCACATCATCTTATTTGCCAATGTTTGTTCTAGCCTATAAGCAAAAAAAAAACAAAACAGAAAAATACAAATAAAGGTACATTTGGCCCGCGTAAACATACATTTCGAAACGTTCATCTCACTTTCCAACATCCTAGTTCGAATGTTTTCCATCATACAGAAAAATGTTGTTAGAAGTTTTTATAAGAGAATTTCATTACCTTTCTAATGAAGTTTGTCCAGTTGTGATATACAGTAATTTGTAGTTTTCGAAAAAGTAGCAAAAAACTAAAAGCCATTAAAAAAAAAACGGTTTTTGTTCAGGGAGCTCTACCGCAAAAGATTTCTCACACACGTTATGTTTTTATTACGTAATCTTGTGTAGAATTTAATGAGCTTTTTCAAGGTACCCACAGATTTTTTACGTGCCTCATACTTTCTGAGTAAATAGGAAAAAACTACAGGGTACTTTCGTCATTCACGCAGAATAACCGTTATATTCCCGCCTATGTAACAATGACTTTTCATTAGAGAAATTACATACTTGTAGTTATGTCCTGTACATAAGCAGATTTAACTAATCTTTATCATGGTTCTTACAAGAAATCGATACGTCCAATAGTTTTCGAGTAAATTGACGACAAAGATAGAATAAGTTTCCTTGCCCACAAGCGAGATAAAAACACTCTTTTCCTGCCTCACCCACACCTACATATTTTCACTCGTTAGGTTATATTATATATATTTTTTTTTACTCAAAGTATACATGTAAAATATCATAAGCTTTTTGATAGTGCTCTCAGAAACTCGACATGATCACTAGTCTTTTTGCTAGGGACTGACACTGACGCTGAACTTTCTTCCATCTCATATGTGTGTACGTAAAAAACATTACTTATTTGTGTAGAAAATATAGAAATAGGTCAATATACAAATCAACAAAATAGGATAACTCACTTCCTCCAGAGATGTTGAGCTGCTGGCAGGAACCTGAAGGATTTGAAGATGAGTTATGTAGTCTGTGAGCATGTGTGTGTGTGTGTGTGTGTGTGTGGTGTATTTGTTCTCTCCTCCTAGCACTACTTTTGCCTAACAAATGCGATGCACACAACAGATTTCTGCATGAACATTCGCTGCATGACATACATATACTGTATATATATGTCGCTGTGTGGCGTATTTCTCGTCTCTGATCCTTGCGCTAGGTTTCTGCTAAGTCAGTCAATGCACGCAATATTTCTCAATGAACACTTGCTGCACTATTATATATGTATATTTCACACTAAACCATACGCAACATAGCACTGTCTGAGATTGGTACAATACCTTTTCACTGAAGTCTGTAACTGTGTGGCGTATTTGTTGCTTCTGATCCTTGTGCTAGGTTTCCGCTAATTCAGTCAATGCATGCAATATTTCTCGACGAACACTCGCTGCACTATTTTATACAGATATTTCACACTAAATGACATGCAGTAAAAAAACACTATCACATGATTCCATCCCAACCTCCGCTGTTATTCCCTTCCTACTCTATGGCGTACGTGACCACTTGTTCCCTTAGCAACCATGGCATATCTCTGTGTATCTCTATGGCGTACATAATGCCTGGTATGGTAGGTCAGTTATTTCACTAATCCAGGCACTATATGTTTCACAAATATAAGTATTGGCTTCACTATAAAAGTAAAATACTCACATCGTTTATGGGGAGGGTGAGGCAGACTGGAAACCTCGCTATAACAAACCAGACTCCTGTCTCTAAGCCTGACGGCTAATAATGTGCCCCAGTGCTTTACAAACAATATATCTATGTTCCATAGACACAATCAGTTCACAGTATAGTCAAAAACACTATACAATCACAGTATTTCAATATTGGCTTCTGCCTCAGGTGGGAGGAGGAAAATGAGGTATTTAACCCCAAAACTGCGGGGTTGTGTGAGGCCGTCCTGGCACTTGCAGCCGGTGCTAATTTGCACTCTGACTTATTTTTATAAAATATTGGCCCAAACTAGCCTGAGTAATATAAGTAGCACTCAGGATTCTCTTACAGTTTTTCATATACAGTATATTTATATTTTGAAGGCCCCAGCTACTTAAAAAGAAAACAGAGGCACCCAACTGACGACCCACGGCTCGAGCCATCGCCACCGAGCGTCACAAAAGTGACGGCCCACGGTTAAGTGGTTAAAGGGACTACAAACACGGTGCAACCCTACTGTCTGGCTGCTTGTGAGGTACTGAGTTTTATCGCTACAGAGAGGCACAGAGGGGCCATTAGCGTTGAAAAGGTCTTACCTCGGGAGAGAGACTTGCCCGCTAAAATGCACCAAAATTTGACGCAAGTCAACCAAAAAACTTAATTTTGGGCTATTTTTTTCCCCTGCTTTTTCATGTGATTTTCATCAATGTCTGTCTATGTGCACAACCACATGGAACGCGATTCACGTCAATGTGCCGCAAAGGGTTAACAGACTAAGTGCCGCAAAGGGTTAACAGACTAACTGCCGCAAAGGGTTAACAGACTATCTCTGGCTGACCACATCAGTGAGAAGGTACGGAACATGTATACACTGCTTGCAAAAAAGAGAAAAGCATTCACATATATAAATGAAGACATGCTGAGAAAGATAACATCATTCATCAGACCAACCTTGGAGTATGCACCAGTAGTCTGGAATCCTCACTCAAAAAACACATAGATAAGACTGAAAAAGTACAAAGGACAGCTATAAGATGGGTACCAAGCTTAAGGGATCTAAGCTACGGAGAAAGACTAGATAAACTGAATCTACCGACACTACAGGAGAGAAGGGCAAGAGGGGACATGATTATGCTATATAAATTCATCTCAGGGAAAGAGAAAATAGACATAAATGAGTATATATCCTCTAGGGAAGCATCAGCAAGAGGACACTGAAAAAAAAAAGAGGCAATAATGATGCAAGGAAATTTAGTTGCCCAAATAGGGTAATGGATCAGTGGAATGCACTACCATATGAAATAGTGTTTACCAAAACTATTCATAAATTTAAGGATATGTATGATGAAAATGGTTTAATACACAGGATAGTATGGGCTTGACTCATTCCTGTAAAGATACCATTAGGTAAGAACACACACAAACACTCACACACACAGCCAGGTCGCTGAGAGAGATTGAGCTGCTCCTGGATAGAGGGGAAATAATCGCTGAATCAATGGCGAAAAGGAGACCAGCCTATTGTGATTATAGCTGCATTTTCGTGAGGCCTTTTTAGACCAGTCAAGACCGGTCAAAGTTTTCTGGACCTACTTGACTTTCGTGAGAACGGATTTTAGACCAGTTCCATCCGTAATGTGCTCCTATTGGCTGGAGGAGGGAGTGGGAGGGGTCATTACGGAATCAGCTGGGTTATGTAAACAAAGAGAACAAGTTAGTATTAAATCAATTAGCTATAAATATCGTTATTACTAGTGTACACAGTAGCTGTTTGTATGTCATATAAAAGAAAATATGACAGCTTCCCAGTGTGTCACTATTACAGTCATGATAATGAGTTCTAATTACACCATGAAGTGAAATGAATCTTCAGCTGACCTTTTTAGTTAAAAGAGAACTAATAACTGGAGACAAAGGATGAAATACATGTCCTTAGGGAATTATTACTGGGAAATAGTTGTGTCATCATTATAATAATCCACCTAGACTCACGGAATTTGAATTTCTCTCCTGGCATTATTATCTTCCTACTTCAGCCACAACTGATCATCTTTTTCAATTCAGGTTTACACAAGTATTCATTTCCAGTAGCACCTACATTTATATCACCGTCCTATGTCACTGTTGACCGTTATATGTGCGAAATTCTATCTATCTATTGCCAGACACCATAATCCCGTAAGGGGTGGCCATTTGACTTTGAGTTATTTATTTTACGGGGAGGGGCACTAACCCTCCACCAACCCACTTGTTGACACGTAGGGAGCACGTATGGTTTGGCTATATGGTTACCACCCAGCGTTGTAAATGGATTCTTGGCTTACAGGAAACCATTTGGCTTGTCACTCAATGTAATGCCACCTGTAAAGGAAAGAAAAGCAGTAAGAAGTGACAGGAAATATAGGAGAAATAGGAAGAAAGGAGGGAATTCTATTTTTGAAATAATATTAAACTTTCACTTCTGTCAGCCATCTTTGTCGTATCAGCTGTTTACCCTGGACACGGGACACTCCTCCCTGTCCTTGTTGCTCACTGCTACCACGCATCCTTTGTGCACAGACCGGGTAAACCCAGTCCTGGCTCTGAGGCAGGACTGCTTTAGACCAGTCTTGACCAGTCCAATTTTTCTGAAACTGTCTTGCCAGAACAGCCTTGGGACCGGTCTTGACTGGTCTGAAAGCCTCACGAAAACGTGGCTTATGTGAATGAGTGTGTGAGTGCTGGTTCCGTCAGATGTTAGTTTTAAAAAAATGCAGGTTTCGGCCATAAAAATACAAGATACAGTGAAAAAGAAAGTTCCCATAAGGCTGCATCATGGCGGAGAGGGACGGAGGAATGTTTACATCTGGCGGCGAGGGGGAATTTGTGGGCTTCTCCGAAGATGATGTACTCGTAGGTAACGGGTACTAAGCTGAACCAAACAAGAGTAGCAGGAGTAGAGGAAACGGTGGAGAGGAATGTCCAGGAGTTAAAAAAGGCATGGGTAATAATTAGAGAGTTGCAGGAACGGACCTTAGAGCAAGAGAGAGAGAGAGAGAGAGAGAGATGAAAGTCCTACAGAGTACACTGGAAAAAGTCTGCACACGTTGTGATGAGCAAGAAAAAGAAGTCACAGAATTATAGGTGAGTAATGAATCTGCATCAAATGAAATAAAACAGCTTAATAGGGAGAATAAGAGGTTGGAAGAAGAAAGGGACAGAATGAAAAGTAAACTAGATGAGTACGAATCAAAATCAAGGATGCAAGATGAACATATTAAGGAAATCAAGGAGCAACATAAGGGTGGAAGAAAATTCAGGAGGAAGGAAATGTAAATTTGAAGGAGATTATAGAACAACAAAGCAAGGAAAATGTGGAAAAGGAAGTGGTTAGGATACTGAGAAGTAGAGAATCTCTGGTCAGGGATGCAGCAGACAAGAAAAAATGTGTTATAATTTCAGGAGTTAAAGAAAAAAGAATGACAGTAAGATCTGAAAGAGAAAGAGAAGAACTGAGCAAAGTTAAAGAGATAATATCAGTGATTATGGAGGGCAACAATGAAGCTCAAGATGAGACTGAAGAAGTTTTTAGGTTAGGAAAGTATGAGGAAGGAGGGGCAAGGCCACTGAAGGTAAAGTTTAAGTCCCAGGTAATGGTGAATGAAATCAATACAACGTGGAAACTGTCAGATAAAGAGAGGTTTAAAAATGTTTGGATAAGAAGGGATGCAAATGAAGAAGAAATAGCTAAATTAAAGGAGTTAGTAAAGGAAGCAAGGGTAAAAAACGAACAGAGAACAGAGGAATAGAAGATAGTGTTCTACTAGAGAGTTATGGATCAGAAATTGAGAAAGTGGTACCGACAGAGGGAAGGAGAGAAGAGAGTATAAAAACAATGAAAAAAGTTTGAAAGTGGCGTATACAAACACTGATGGATTACTATTGGCAAGGTTAGAAATCAATGATTTTTTGAGGGTGCATGAACCTGATGTTATGTGCGTTGTAGAGACTAAATTCAAAGAAGATATTGATGGGAAATACAAATTATGGAGAAGAGACAGAAAGGAAAAAACGGGAAGAGGGGTGATGATAGCAGTGAAGGACAACATAAATGTAGATACTGTGGAAATGGGAGAGGGTAGGGCCGAAGTGATAAATGTGAAATTAGAAACTGGGGAGAATGGTAAGAGAGATATGGCAGTGGTATATGTTCCCCCTAAGACTACAGCATGGAATGAAGATGAATACCAGGAGATGTTGTCAGACATGGTTAGTTATCTAAAGAAAGTGACTGAGAAAAGCAACAATATAATCCTAATGGGTGACTTTAACTGTAAAGAGGTGAACTGAGAGGCATGGGACTCAGGAGGCAGTGAAGATTCGTGGGGGAATAAATGTTAAATATAGCAATGAATAATGTAATGATGCAGGGGGTCAAAGAAGACACACATTTCCGAGGAAATGACACACCAGCAAGATTAGATTTGATATTAACCAAAGAACCTGATGTAACTGAATCTTTGAAATATCTGTGTCCTATAGGAAAAAGTGATCATGTGGTCATTGAGTTCCAGATGATAACAGGGAATGTGGTGCCAAGAGATGAGCTTTATAGGAAAGGAAGATACAACTTTGGGAAAGCAAACTTTGCAGAATTGAGAAAATTTTTCGAAAGTGCGGACTGGAGAAAATTAAGAGAAACGAGAGATACAGAGGAAGTGGGATATCTTTCTAGACCTATATAATTTGGGAGTGGAAAAATATGTGCCAAGAGTAAGTGGGAAAGAAAACAGGAAAAAGGAGTGGTTTAACAGAAGGTGTATGATAGCGAAAAAAGAGAGGGACATGGCAAGAAACAAACGGAGAAAGAGAGGGAATAACAGAACAAAGGAAGAATATAAAAGAACAAGAAATGAATATACAAGAATAAGTAGAGAGGAAGAAAGGAACTTTGAAAAAGGTATAATAGACAAATGTAAGGATGAACCCAAATTGTTTTATAGATATGTCAATGGCAAACTGAAGCAAAAGGAAGGAATCACCAAACTGAAAGTAGAAGGAGAGGTCTACAAGGATGCAGTAATGCAAGCTGAAATAATGAACAATTGTTTCCAATCGGTTTTCACTAAGGAAAGGGAGTTTGTGGAGGGGGAGGGAGTGATTAGAAATGTAGTGATAAAAGATATAAAAGTGGAAGTGCAGGAAGTGTATAAATTACTGGAAACTCAAGATGTAAGGAAAGCCCCAGGACCGGATGGAATCTCTAATTGGGTACTGAAGGAATGCAGAGATCAACTGGCAGATGAGATTCACAATTTAATTGTGTTCTCTGGAAGAGGGGAAAGTCCCTTGGGAATGGAAGAGGGTAAATGTGGTACCAATTTATAAGGGAGGAAACAAGGAAGAACCCCTGAATTATAGACCAGTGTCTTTAACCAGCATGGTCGCGAAATTGTGTGAGAGAATCCTGAAAGACAGATGGAAAAATATCTGGAAGAGATGAATATTTTGACCAAAAGCCAGTTTGGATTCAGAAGTGGAAGGTCATGTGTTTCCAACTTGTCGAGCTTTTACTCAAGAGCGATTGACGTGCTACAGGAAGAGACGGTTGGGTGGATTGTGTGTATTTAGATCTGGAGAAGGCCTTCGACAAGGTACCCCATAAGAGACTAATATGGAAATTAGAGCATATTGGAGGACTGAAGGGAAGCCTCCTGGAATGGATGAGAGACTTTTTGAGTGACAGACAAATGAGGACAGTAATAAAGTACAGAACATCTGGATGGACGGAAGTAACAAGTGGTGTCCCACAGGGCTCGGTGTTGGTACCAGTAATGTTCCTGATTTACGTCAATGATATGGTAGATGGAGTGAACAGTTACGCAAGTCTGTTTGCTGATGATGCAAAGATCTTGAGAAAGGTAGAGGTTGAAGAGGACTGTAAAATGCTGCAGAAGGATCTGGATAGGATACATGATTGGAGCCGGATGTGGGAAATGAAATTCAACGCAAAAAAATGTAAAATATTGGAAATGGGTAAAAGTACCAAGAGGCAATCACTGAATTATTTGATGGGGAATGAACCAATTAGAAAAGCGAGAGAAGAGAAAGATTTGGGAGTGCTTGTCCAGGATAGTTTGTCACCTGAAAAACACATAAATAAGATTGTTAGAAAGACATATAAACTCTTGACCAACATAAGAGTGGCATTTCATTACATGGATCAGATGATGAAAAAATTGATGGTGGCCATGATCCGCCCCAGGTTAGAATATGCAGCAGTAGTGTGGTCTCCACACAAAAAGAAAGATATAAACAAGATTGAGAGAATATAAAGAACAGCAACCAAGATGGTCCCCAGTGTGGCAAATTTGTCGGACAGAGATAGGCTGGAAAGGCTGGATTTGCCTTCCTTAGAGGAAAGGAGAGAGAGGGGCGACATGATTGCAGTGTTCAGGACCATGATGGGAGTAGATAAAACTGACAGAGAAAATCTGTTTGTGTGGGATGAGAGGGTAACAAGAGGGCACGGAACAAAACTAAAGAAGACAAGCTGCATGAAGGACATCAAGAAATATAGCTTTCCTTATAGATGCATAGGCCTGTGGAATAGCCTGGACAAAGAGATTGTCCAGTCTAAAAACTTAAACGAGTTTAAAGCAAAATTTGACTTATTGAGAAATAGAGACGGGACCCCACGAGCGTAGCTCATTTCCTGTATATCACAATTTGGTAAATACAATCAGGTAAAAACACACACACGACACTGTGCAGGCAGGACGTACGTTACATCGCTCCGCGCTTGGCCAACCTGGCTATACCTAAATAGTATCTTTATATATGAGTCAAGCTCTGTGCCAGGTTAAACTAAATGGTGTCCTAATATAAAAGAGGAAGTTTTAAGTAAGAATGTTGTTCAAATAACAAAATAAACAAAGTAGTGCAGGAATGCACCCAGCATGCTAATCAGCTGATTGTGTTTTGTCTGTGCACCAAGGAATGTAAGTAGAATCTGTGCTCTTAGTACCACATGATGTCCACCTACTTTGGTAAAGCAAATTTGGAAGGAGATAAGAAATGAGATAAAGGCAGAAAGCAGGATGATGATTTCTACCAGGAACTGGTTGAAATGGAGACGTACAATAAGCTGCTAGGACGGGTAAACAGATTGAAAAAGGCATTTCAGAGTGAAATGGATGAAATTAAGAAGTAATTGCACATGCAGAGGGAGGAAATAGAAAAATTAGTAAAGGAAGTCAACAAGAAAGACACAACAATAGATGAACTGACAGTTGAAGTGGGTTCACTTAGAAGGAAGATTAGTGAAATGGCAAGTACAGTTGTCAAACCATGAGAGTATTCAAAAATGATACAGTGATAATCAGGAAAGTAAGCAAGTAAGCAATCTGACAGATCAGAGCAGTGATATAGAGAAGATAACCCAGGAGAATGAGGCGATGCAAAGCTACAAAAATGATATGGAAACTACGTATGCTGAAATGGTGAAAGTAAAGAAAGATTTAGAAACGAGTTGAAGAAAAAAAAACATTAAAAAGGAAGTGAAAAGACTAGTGTAATCCCAAACAATCCCAAATTGGTCAGAGATTCAGCAGATATCAACAAATATATAATAATTACTAGTATAGAGGAGGAAGAAATAAAAAACAAGATCTCGAGAGACAAAAAGGAGATGGCAAATGTAATGAGCATATTGAAGTATCAAAGGAAATCTGTATTAAAGACATAGAGGAACATAAAAGGCTAGGGAAATATGAGAGGAGATACTAAAAAATGCAAAGAAACTTATGGAAAAAGAGGAATTTAAATATGTATGGATAAAAAGGTGCCTAACTCAAGAGGAACTGGAATTATTAAAAGAGAAGAGGGAGGAAGCAAAAACAAAGAACGAGGAAAGATCAGAGGAGGAGAAGAATACATTCTTTTATAAAGTACACTAATTGGATTGCAGGTACAAAAGTGGTACATAACTAGGAGGAAATAAAAAGGAGGAAAGAAATAGACCCAAGTCATGACAAGTATGTAAACAAGATGATTAAGTTGATGTACTCAAATGTGGATGGAATGGTATCTAAATTACAGTATTAGAGATGATTGATTACATCAAAGAAAATGAACCACATATTTGCCTAACTGAAACAAAATTATCACCAGGAATATCAAACAACATCCTAAACCTAGAGGAATACAATATGTGGAGAAGATGATTAAAAAACCCACAATGGCAGACAAAAAAAGATATATTTCCAAACAGTTTCGGCGACAGCTGTCGCCCTTCCCAGTGGATCTACAGGCCAAGAGTGGTACATACAATTACTGAAAAGCTGCACATAAGCAGGATACCCACACTTTCCCAACCACACCTGATTTGACCTCACCTGACTCTCCCTCTAGGCTGTCCCTGACCTGAGAGGGATTACATGGGGTGGCAAGTACCTAGCCACTAATCCTTTCATCACTGGATATAATTTATACATTCCTTCACTATGGTTAAAATTATTATATCCCTCTATACATGCAGCTTCTGCTAGAATTCAAGTCGATTTCATGGTCGTTTCCTGAGGAGTGAACGTACAATGTGTTATTTATGTTGCCTATCTTACCAGCATACTTGTGTTTCTTAATGTGAGTGTCCAAATCCCTTCCAGTTTCATCAATATAAACCAAGAATTTTGTATACCCCTGCAGTTACGTTACTAATGGGTTCATTCTTTACTAACATTAATCTTAACCGGTCCAGTCCTGACTTTTTTACCGAACACACCCTCAGAACCCGACCGATTTTCAACTTTTTTTTTCTTTAAATACTCAAACCTCCGCTTTTGGTGAGAAACATCGAAAATTCATAGAGAAATTGCCCTCCTGACGTGTACAGGTGTCAGTCAGCCTTACGTTCTTCTTCATTCTCACAGTACCTAGCTACAAAGAAAACGAACTATGGAAGGGTTAACTAATTGAAGCCACTTTAAATTACGTATTTATTTATTTATTTGGTACGAATTTGTGTAGTACAAGACTATATTGGTTTTCACACAATTATACAGGCAATAGAAGCATTGTTCTGTCACCAAACACATCCACATATGGCACCTTCCTTTACGACATTATCACCTCATCACTTCTGTTTGTTTCTTGCTCTAGCTTCTTTATTTCTTTGTCCTCCACCTCACCGTGAATTTCGTCATTGGAAAGACCGTGGGGCAACATGTCTTTACTGGCCAGGTTACTGCTAACAGGTGAATTGCCAAGTGTGGGGGTAGGGGGGTAGTGGGGGTCAGGTGGAGCCAGACAGTATCCCTGCTTGATAGCAAGTAGAGGAAGGTCTCCCACATATGCCTACCAAAAATCACCCGCGAATCTTGAAAAATGTGCAAACGATGGGCTTTGCAACTGACTGACATATGATGCACGTCGGTGGGTCTGTCTGCGGAAAAAAGTAGTGATGTGCATCGTATGTCAGTGGGACTTGGCGGGTTATAGTGGAAGTGTATCTAAATGCAATGTTTACATCCAAATCATGACTCACAGACTTCACCAAGCTAAGATTTGACACATACGGAACTGTGATGTATGGCTTATTTTGTTGACTTTGTGGTGTTGGTCTAGGTACAAAAAAGGCTTTTCTGGCTTTAAAATACGCCTGCCTTATAAACCAATAGGGATATTTTAGATCTAAAAATATTTTCCATATCTTAGTGTTTTCCATATCCAGATGTTGGAGACTGCATCGTGACTCTGATGTTGTAATTGTGCCCTTCCAGATATTATGGGTTACTGGGCCAATATCGGCCCGTTTTGGATGAGTGTTGGTACTGCCGGGTTGCGGCAAATCGCATGTGACCTGCATTGGCTTAATACACAAAATACAATTCCATTCCATTTCTGGCAAACCAGGATTGAGACAGAATATTGTTGCCAATGATAGCATATACCTGAATTGGGTCTATATAAGTTAAACTCTATCACGCCATTTCCATCTGTATGTCCCCTTATTTTTCCAACTTTTCTTCCACCACCCCCAGTACCACTGATGTCTGTCTTCCCGATATTTGCTGGGCAAATTACACTCTTTACACTAAATTTGACTTGGCAAAACTCTGGGTTTTCTTAGTAGTTCAACAGATGCTTCGTTATTACTGTGGTAAAGCAAATATTTTGTGTAGTTTATACTTTCTGCCCCTTTCCTATGCTAAACCTGTTTTTTTTTTTCAAACTATTTGGCTCCTATACAGGTCTGGCAGTCTGTCCAGTAGAATTATGTGTTCAATATATACCAGACATTACTTTAACAAAGAACCAAAAATGATAAAGTACAGATGTTTGAGAGCCACAAGATGTAAACCGACTTATCCCAAACTTTTTCCAAGCTGCAAAACCACCTTTAAAATCACCTTGTATTGTGCTGAATATCACTAATCAACAAAGACATGAATGATGTTCAACTCAGTTCAGGGTAATTCAAAGGTGTTTTCTCTCAACTTGTAAAAAGAAAACCGGATATTCTGCCTTTAATGGTCTGATACATCACCAGTGCTGGGTAACAGATGGTTCTGTAATGGTTATGAATAGGTCTGATACAGCAGTAAATATTTACATGAATCGACACATACCCAGCAAACACTGAAATGACGGGCCAGCACTGGCATATAACGGAACTAAGGGAAAACGGCAACCATGCACTGGACCAATTCCTGACCATAATATTCTGCTTATATCAGGCCAATTGATGTAAAACTTGTGTTGGGCCGATATATAAATAAAACTTTTTCTTCCAACACTGGGCTGAAACGGCAACCATACACTGGACCGATTCCTGGCAGTTATGGTTTTATACACACACACACACATACATACACACACACACATATATATATATATATATATATATATAATGGGCCTATTAGTGTAAAACATGTATTGGACGGATATATAAATACTGTTTAACTTTTCTTCGAAAACTAGGTCAAGAATGGTAATAAAATGTTGGCCCAATCTATGTACATTGTACAGTATTGCTGATCACGCCAATAAAGCAGCCAACAAGTGAGTAATATAATTATACATCATCCATCACAGATAATTTTCATATATTGGATAACTGGAATATATTTTATATAATATAGAAATCTCGACACAGATGAGTTTTCCACAGGCAACTGTCTTGTTATAAAACGAAGTCTAATTTTTGGTAATGTTTTTGTGGAAGTGAACTTGTTTTCAGCTTACTAGACCATAATTTATATTATTAAAGGGACAATGGTATACACACTATATATTCAAATGGGTTTATGGGTCTATAAAATGGTCAGAGTTGCACTCTGGAATATGAAGGTCGTCAGTGGCTCAGTGGTAAAATGCACATATCTGATGTGTTGGAGGCATGGGTTCGAGCCCCACACCATCACTTGGCAGCAATGTGGAACAGATGGAGATACTGAGCTGGCAACATAGTGTGTATTCATAGATGTATGTAAAACGGGTAAGAAAGACTCCACTCACCAACTGTCAGATGTGTAGACTGTATGGTAGGCATTCAGAGGACAAAGGTTCGAATCATGATTTTTTTTTTTTTTAAAGATGAATTTAAAGGATAAAAGTTTACAATGTTATTTCCTCGAAGGAAGAAAAAGTAAATTTCAAGATCTTTTAATTTCGAGCTATCTAGACACACTTACAGTAAAACCTCGATATAACGGACTTCAATAGACCGGAATTCGCTTTTATCGGACTCGAGGAGCTACCGGACTAAACTCCTATATATCGGAAAAAGTCCGATAAAGCCAGAAAGCAGTCCGGACTGCCTGACCACTTCAGCTATGTTCACCACAATAAGACAAGTAAATGACATGTTTTTCAGTGCACAGTACAGTATTATTATACCATTTGATTAATGTAGTGAAGGTATAACACAGTACAATACTGCAATGGAGGTGAAAACCACTGATGCAATCCGGACTAATGTCTGATATATCGGAAAAAGTCCGGATTAGCAGGGGTAAGTCCGGATGTCGCTTTTATCGGACTGGCTTGGGCCCCAATTAGTCCGTTATAGTGAGGTCTTACTGTACTTGTAAACTGGCCCGATTACTAACACCTGATTCAGATTTGATTACTTCCTTCCGATACAGACATGATGTTGGGCCAGAACAGAACAGAATCTGGATCTATGTGCAAATGGTTGTCGGCACTTGCACTGGGACGATTCAGGTCATCTGGCTTGCCTGTATCATTCCAACACCACATGCCATCACAAGCTGATCCAACACAATCATGTTTGCTGGGCTGACAACCTATCATTCAAAAGTGCGTCTGATTTTGTGTATAATATGAGATGAATATGATTTGTGTATAAAGTCCATGTATAATAATATTCGTGTATAATATATTCATGCATAATAATATAAGTGTATATTATATGAAACTGGATGCACTTTTGAATGGTAGGTTGCCAGGGTACGATAATGACAAGCTCTGAGGGGTGCGCCGCGACTATAATTCTGAGTGTCCTAAGGAACATAGAAGAAATAACTGACATTTTAGTGGAACTGTGGTGATATGAATAATAATGTATATACAAAGTGCACTGGGTTGGTTTCCTGTATACCGAAAAGCTGAGTGTTCCATGTTCATCCCTGTACACAAATACGTCTAAAAATGGAAGGAAGCCATTAGTTTCCCATTCAACTTTAAATTTAATTGAGGGAACCAATGCATTTAATTTTGTGAGAAAATCATCAAAGTTAGCATATTTGTCTGGCCAAAAGGAAAACACATCAACATACCTATACCAAGATAGATTTTGTGGAGATATGGTAGCAAGAATGTTGGATTCAAAATATTTCATGTACAGGTTACTAAGAATGGGAGAGAGGGGCGAGCCCATACCCATACCAAACTTTTGCATGAAAAACTGAGAACCAAAAGAAAATTCATTACACTGTACACACAGCCTTAGTTGGAGAAAGACATCATTGTGGCATGCCAAAATCAATGTTACAGTTAGGTAATTTTTCTTCCACGAAACTAATTACATCATCAATAGGGACTTTAGTGAAATGCTTATCTACATCAAAACTAACCAACCTGCTGCTCCTTGTAATCCCTCACTCAGGTCGGGGACAGAATAGAGGGTGAGTCAGGTGAAGTCAAATCAGGTAGCAAAGTGTGGGTACCCTGCATATATGCAGCTTCTCAGTAACTGTATGTACCACTCTCGGTCTGTAATTCCACTGGGAAGGGCGAAAGCTGTCGCCGAAACTGTTTGGAAATACAGTACATCTTATTTCGTCTGCCAGTGTGGGTTTTTGTATCCTATTTCATGGCCATGATAGTGTGATTCTTCAGCCATCATGGAGAAAAGATAAGGAACTTAAAAAAAGGAAGAGGAATTATAATAATAAGAGAAAAATCTAAAAATCAAAGAAATAGAACTAGATACACCCTCGCAAGTAGAAGTGACTGCAGTAGAGATTAATACATCTGAAGGGAAAGTAATTATGGCAAATTATACATGCCACCCAGATCAAACACAGGGGAGAGAGGCGAATATGAGGATCTGGCAGAGAGTACAATTCAGAGTTTAAGGGCATTACTACATAGAATGGAGGAGAAATCTGAAAGAATTATACTAAGTGGAGGTTTTAATACAAATATAAATTATAATACCCTAGGTATAATAAGCCGGGAAAGCTGTTGGGACCAAAAGCTCTTGGATCTCGGGCAGGTGTTTTTCCTAACGCAACATGTAAATGAAAGCACCAGAAAGAGAGGACTTGATGTACTATCAGTACTAGATCTTATATTTACTAAGCAAGAAAACGATATTGACAGTACAATGTATCACCTTCCATTCGGCAAAAGTGACCATGCAATACTAAACTGCAACTTCAGGAATGCATATGACATAGTTAACGGTAATGAGAGTTACAAAACGAGCCTAAACTATAAAAAGGGAAATTACCATGACATACAGAAGTACTTCTTAGAAACAGACTGGGAAAAGGAGCTTAGAGGACAAGATTTAAATGTTATATATATAAAATTCTTTGTACTTTATGAAACAGGAGTCCAAAATTACATCCCACAGCACAAAGAAGCAGAAATGAAAATAAAGACATGGTTTAATAAAGAATGTAAAAAATCAAAAGAAATAAAGGGACTTCTTGTGGAATAGATACAGAAGACACAATAGTGAGAGGGCATATAAAAACTATAAACAGGCAAGAAACGATTATACAAGAATAAGGAGAGAAGCCCAAAGACATGTTGAGGAAGACATCATAAATAAAAGTTGTGATCAACCAAAGCTATTTTACACCTACATCTGAAGCAAAACCAAAGTAAAAGATAAAGCACAATCCATTATGGATGAAGGGATCATCTATACACAAGAGAAAGATATTTGTGAAGCACTAAATAAGAATTTCCAATCAGTTTTTATAGAAGAAAATAATTTTGAGAGGGATGATATGGGACATGCATGCCCACAAATATTACCAGATATACAAATATCAGAAAAAGAAATACAGGAGGAGTTAAGTATATTAGATAGAGGAAAGCAAATGGTCCTGATGAAATTTCATGTTGGGTGCTACATGAATGTGCAAAGGAATTAAGTAGACCATTATCTTTAATATTCAAGGAATCCTTGGGACAAGGTAAACTACCTGATATTTGGAAGAAAGCATTGTTCCCTATTCGAGAAAGAGGATACACAAAATCCACTCAGCTACTGACCAGTATCACTAACCAGTGTTGTAAGCAAGATATTAGAAGAGCTGATAAGAAAAGTCTGGGTAAATCATCTAGAGGGACACAAAATGATAACAGAAAGACAGTTTGGTTTCATAAAGGGAAAACCATGTGTTACTAATCTGTTGAGCTACTGTGGTAGAGTAGCAGAAACATTACAGAAAAGAAAAGGATGGGTGGAGAGTATCTATCTAGATTTCAAGACAGCATCTGACAGAGTTTTGCATCAAAGACACTTGACCCTCGATTTGGCGGACCCATATTTCCCACATATTGGACCCCCCCCCCCAAAAAAAAATGGAAATTCTGAAACTTACACTTTCAAATTTCCCAGGCGCAGCAATCCCTTGATCCATTACGTTTCCCGGTCAAAGTCCGGGCCCCCTGCAAGGCGGCCGTGTTTGCACCAATCATTTGTTTACTGTTGTCTTGTGGTGTAAAGTGGCTTTACATTTGAGCATTATCTGAGCAGTTTATAACTCCAGGATGGCACCACCAACCCCAAAGAAAGTGCAAAGTGCACACAGAAGCCTGTGCATCTCTCAGTGTCCCCAAAACTTAAGTTAATAAGGAAACTTGAGGCTGGGAAGTCTGTCGCTATGGTGTGTGAAGAGTATGGTGCAAAAAACAGACTGTATCTGACATCAGAAAAGCAAAAGAAAAGCTGGAGAGTTACACTGTGAAGTTTTCTGTGTTTGAGGCAAAGACTGGATCAGGTACGAAACATATGAAAACTCTGAAGAGTGTTGACTTAGATGCAGCTGTGCACAAGTGGTATATTCAACAGCAGGCTTGTGGTGTCTCAGTGAGAGGTGTGGAGCTCGCTGCCAGTGCTGCAAAGCTTGCAGCACACATGGGTATCGCTGATTTTAAGGCACATAATGGATGGCTGTGGCGTTTCAGGAAACGCCACGGCATCGTTTCATTTCGTTTCGTTTTTGAAGGCTCCAACATGCTTGCATACGTTGGCCTTGGTCACCTAACGGTGGCTCTCCATGCTGCTCGATCTTTGGCAGCCTCCCTGTTCAGTCCCTTAACCCTTAAGTCACACTTAATGACCTTGTCCCATGTCTTTCTTGGTCTACCCCTCCCCCAGTATTAACACTTCTCACCCTCTGTACCCAATTATCATCCCCCATCCTCTCCACATGCCCATACCACCTCTCCTCATCACAACACCAATACACTCCAGTCCCATCCTACCTCTCAACTCTTCCATCGTAAACCCAGCCCCCCCAGGCCTTGATGCAGGGACGTACTGCACGTCCACCTAATCACTGTCATTTCTGTATGTTTAAAGCTCCGAATATCCTCTTCCTTTACTGCCCAGGTCTCGCTATTATACAGCATCACACTCCTAACACATGCTGCATACAAAGACCCCTTAGCACATAAGGAGAGTCCTCTCAATGTCAGGAGAGGCAACAGCTCCCTGAACTTCTTCCAACCACTTCTCACTCTAACAACCGAGCTAACTCCAGCCCCACCTCCGGCACATAACATGTCTCCAAAATAACAAAACTCCTCCACACACTCAAGAGACTCTCCAGCAATTCAATCCTTTCACGCCTAACAATCTCCACTGCTCTCCCCGACATGCCACACACATGAAATCAGCATTATCTAGCAGTCTACCTCTAATACCACTACATCTCTTGTGCACCCATTTATCACAAACACTACCCAAGATGGAATTACTTCCCACACCTTCGTGGCAAACTCCACATGGCCACTCTCCCTCTCCTCTGATTGTACCGCCACCAACCCTAGATATCATCACTTTTGTTTTCTCTGCATTTACCCTTAAGCCCTTGTGCCCCATACCATGTCTCCACTTCTTAAATCTTTCCTCCGCCTCCTCTTCATTCTCTGCAATCAACACCAGATCATAAGCATACAACATCTCTCATGGGAGTCCATCTCTGAAGTCACATGAGAGGGCTTCAAGCACCATGATAAACAACAAGAGACTCAAAACTGACCCCTGATGCACACCAACATTCACGGAAAACTCATCACTCAAAACTCCATTCACTCTTACCTGGGTGCGAGCACCAACGTACATGGCCATAACCACCCTAACCAGCCACTTTTCCAACCCTAGATTTCTCATTGCCCACTTCACCACCTCTTTAGGAACTCTGTCAAAGGCCTTTTCCAAATCAACAAAAACAAAATACAATTCCCTCCATTGTGTGAAAGTGTCAGGCGAGGCTGCCAGTGTTGATACTGAGAGAGTTGAACCATTTAGATTGAAGTTAGATGATCTTATTAAGCGTGAACATTTATCACTAAGTCAAATTTACAATGTGGATGAGACTAGGGTTATGTGGCGGTCCTTACCTAATAACCTAATAATACCCAGGCAAGGAAGGACGAGCATAAGGTGTCAGGTAAAAAGATTAATAAAGAGTGGTTATCAGTGATGTGTAGGAGCAGACTGTAGCACCAGTCAAGCAGGGCAGTACTCCCAAGGTGGATGGAAAGCTGATGACAGGGAGAGCTGGAGCTCCTGTTTCATCAGCCCTCAGGACTAGCTCCTGACCATCCCCCTTTGCTGAACTTTTTCAGTGTCTCAGTAACACAGAGAGTAGGCCAGCATGCTCTCCAATACAAGTTTCTCTAACTGTCAACAACAAACTACATGCATGCTACACACTACACTTCTTTTTCAAAACTGACAAAAATGGCGTCAAAACACCCAGCCTCGGAGTCCCCAGGGGGGGGACCATAAATGCCCCCATCATCCGCCCCTCTCCCGGTGACGACTCTAGCAGCTGCCTGGAACCACTGTCTGACTCACTCCTTCTTCATTTCTGTAACATTCGCGGTCTTTCCTCTAACTTTCGCTCTGTTAAGCACCACCTCTCCTCATCTAAACCTCACCTTCTCTTCCTCTCTGAGACTCAGCTGTCTGAGGTAACTGACAGCAAACCCTTTTCTGTATCCTCCTACTTTCTCTATTCTCATTTCAAAGCCAAAGGTGGCTGTTGCGTATATGTATGCAACGATCTATCTTGCTCTCGTGTTCCTGAACTTGATTCTTCTGAATTCTCTACTCTCTGGCTTCAGCTCTCCTGTCATTCTCTGACTAAATATAACTGTGCTGTTTACTTATCTTCTAATTCTACTGACTATCCACAATTCTTTGACTATCTTACTTCTACAATGGAACACATTCTATCCATTTCTCCTTTCTCTGAAATCTCAATTCTAGATTTCAATGTTCACCACCATCTTTGGCTCTCCTCTCCTTTCACTGATCCAACTGGTGAACAAGCCTACATCTTTTTTATCCTTAATGATCTAGAGCAGCTTGTACAGCACCCTACCCACATCCCTAACTGCCTTGGAGAGAGTTCCAACATACTTGACCTCTTCTTAATAACCAATCCTTCTGCTTACACTGATAATCTTTTCTCTCCGTTGGGCTCCTCCGATCATAACCTTATTACCTTAACCTGCCCTATCGCTCCGGTATGGCCTGTAGACCCTCCAAAGAAACGCCGTATGTGGCACTTTGGAGCTGTAGATTGGGAGGCCCTCAGGCAGTACTTCTTTGATTTTCCTTGGAATGATTATTGCTTCCATGGCCGGGAGCCATCTGAGTGTGCCTTGTGCATTACAGAGGTTATTCTCTCGGGCATGGAAGCATACATATCCTCTGACTAATGCAAGAAAGCCTTGGTTTAATTACGCTTGTTCTAATGCTGTCCGCAACAAGGAGAGGGCCTATAAAAGGTACCGGAGCCAACCCACCCCTGAATCACATCTTTTTTATATTTCAGCCTGGAATCGTGCAAAGTCTGTTCTTCGCTCTGCTAAAAATAATTTCATCCGTGCTAAATGTTCTCAACCCTCCAACTTGAATTCTTCTTGCTTCTTCTGGTACTTGCCAAAAACCTTTCTAACAACTTTACCTCATCATCCTTCCCTCCTCTTTTCTACTCTGATGGCTCTGGAGCTATTTCTTCGACTGATAAAGCAGATCTCTTCGCTCAGACTTTCTCCTCCAATTCCACCTTAGACGATTCCGTTGTTGTTCCTCCATCGCTTACCCCCTCTGACTTCCTCATGACTGATATTAAAATTTCTTCAGCTGATGTATTTTCTGCCATCACTGGCCTCAATACTAACAAGCCATATGGGCCAGATGGAGTCCCTCCTGTTGTCCTCAAAAACTATGCTTCTGTGCTTACACCCTGCCTAGGTAAACTCTTTCACCTTTGTCTATCTACTTGTACCTTTCCTTCTTGTTGGCCGGGAGCCATCTGAGTGTGCCTTGCGCATTACGGAGGTTATTCTCTCGGGCATGGAAACATACATATCCTCTGACTAATGCAAGAAAGCCTTGGTTTAATCACGCTTGTTCTAATGCTGTCCGCAACAAGGAGAGGGCCTATAAAAGGTACCGGAGCCAACCCACCTCTTAATCACATCTTTTTTATATTTCAGCCTGGAATCGTGCAAAGTCTGTTCTTCGCTCTGCTAAAAATAATTTCAGCCGTGCTAAATGTTCTCAACTCTCCAACTCGAATTCTTCTTGCTTCTTCTGGCACCTTGCCAAAAACCTTTCTAACAACTTTACCTCATCATCCTTCCCTCCTCTTTTCTACTCTGATGGCTCTGTAGCTATTTCTTCGACTGATAAAGCAGATCTCTTCGCTCAGACTTTTTCCTCCAATTCCACCTTAGATGATTCCGTTGTTGTTCCTCCATCGCTTACCCCCTCTGACTTCCTCATGACTGATATTAAAATTTCTTCAGCTGATGTATTTTCTGCCATCACTGGCCTCAATACTAACAAGCCATATGGGCCAGATGGAGTCCCTCCTGTTGTCCTCAAAAACTATGCTTCTTTGCTTACACCCTGCCTAAGTAAACCCTTTCACCTTTGTCTATCTACTTGTACCTTTTCTTCTTGCTGGAAGTTTGCTCTCATTCAGCCAGTCCCAAAGAAGGATGACCATTCCCAACCCTCTAACTGTTGTCCAATTGCTTTAACATCCTGTGCCTCAAAAGTTTTCGAGTCAATTCTTAACAGAAAAATCTTAAAGCGTCTTTCCTGTCACAACCTTCTTTCTGATCGTCAGTATGTGTTCCATCAGGGACGCTCCACTGGTGATCTTCTCACGTACCTTTCAGACTCTTGGTCATCCTCCTTTCGGGACTTTGGCGAAAGCTTTGCCATTGCACTTGACATCTGAAAGGCTTTCAATCGAGTCTGGCATAAATCTTTTAATTTCCAAACTGCCCTCCGATGGTTTCTATCCTTCTATCGGTGCCTTCATCTCTAGCTTCCTTTCTGGTCATTCTATAGCCACTGTTGTAGACAGCCATCATTCTTCTCCTAGACCTATCAACAGTGGTGTTCATCAGGGCTCTGTCCTATCACCAACTCTCTTCCTTTTATTCATAAATGACCTTCTAAGCTGTACATCTAACCCTATCCACTCATATGCTGATGATTCCACCCTTCACCTTTCCATTCAGTTTCTGCAACGTCCATCACAGCAGTCACTTCAACAAAGGATGAGGCTATGGCACACCTAATGTCTGACTTGGCTCGTATCTCTGACTGGGGTAAAAATAATCTTGTTATTTTTAATGCATCAAAAACTCAGTTCTTACACTTATCAACCCGACAAAATCTTCCTCAGGATTACCCACTAATGTTTAATAATGTCCAGCTCAGTTCCACATCATCCTTGAACATGCTTGGGGTTTCATTCTCTCGGGATTTATCTTGTGAAATCTGCTTCCAAGAGATTAGGTGTGCTAAGCCGAATCCGAACTTTCTTTACCCCTGCACAGTTGTTGACCTTGTACACGGGTTTTATTCACACCTGTATGGAGTACATCTCTCATGTGTGGGGAGGCTCCCCACATGCAGCTCTTCTCAATAGGGTGGAGTAAAAGGCTTTTCATCTCATTAACTCTCCTCCTCTTACTGACTCCCTTCAACCTTTGTCTCTCCACTGGACTGTTGCATCTTTATCTCTCTTCTATCGCTACTTCAACGGTCACTGTTCCTCTGAACTGTCTGCTTGCATCCCTACACCTCTACAACGAGCTCGTAGTACCCGTCTAGCAACAAACTCTCATCCGTTTTCTGTCCAACTCTCTAATGCAAGAGTTAACCATTACTCCCAGTCCTTCATTTATGCAACTGGTCAACTCTGGAATTGTCTTCCTCTGTCTGTATTCCCTATTTCCTATGATCTCCAGTCTTTCAAATGCAGTGTGTCCAGGCATCTCGAAATGAATAGATCTTGAATTTGGCTCTCATTTGTATTGTGTTTGTTTTTCTTGGAAGAAACAGTATGCAGGCCCATGGCCTTTGGTTCCTTCTTCCTTGCATTTAAAAAAAAAAAAAAATCAGGTACGCACATGCTGAAACTGGCAATTGTGGGGAAGTCTGCGAAACCCAGGGCACTTAAAAATTGTATGAACGAGCTTCCTGTAGATTATTACAGTTCTAGCAAAGTGTGGTTCAGCAGCTGGATTTGTGAAGACTGGTTCCATCATCACCTGGTGCCTGAAGTAAGGAACCACCAGGAAAAGGTGCTGAAAATCCCACCTGCAGAAGTGAAGGCATTAGTCCTATTGGACAATGCCCTCGCCCACCCCACCCAGGATGTTTTGCAGAATGCTGACGGAAAGATAAAATGCATGTTTTTACTCACAAACACCACCTCACTGATCCAACCAATGGATCAAGGCGTAATCAGTTCACTGAAGCGGAGGTACCAGAGTAAATACCTTGACGAAGTGCTGCTTGTGTTGGAGACTGAGGCTGACAGGGGAGATGAGGCTGACAGGAAGAGAACCCCGGAGAATATTACATCATACAATATTCGCCCCGCCATCCACAACTTGGCTGAGGCGTGGGGAGACGTTAAGCATTCCTCGCTTACCAACGCGTGGAAAAAACTCCTCAAGGACGAAGATTATGACTGTGATTTTGAGGGGTTCGAGGCATCATACTTCCATGCACTTCTCCATAGGGGTGGGGAAAATGCAGTTATGCTAGATGACATTCATGGGCAGACAGAAGAAAATGAAGCTGCAGAGGAGCATGAAATGTCCGAGGAACAGATAGTGGCAACAGTGACTGGGGAGCGGAGCAGCGATAGTGAGGAGAGTGATGTCGAGCCGCCAACAGCCGTTAAGATGTCTGTGGTCAGGGAATGTGCAGATACGTTACTTAAATTTGTGGCTAACAGCAACAACAAGGACATTCAGGAGCATTACAACCAGCTCCGGCTTCTCCGTGCAAAAATTATTGTGATGCAGCACCAGGCTGGTCACCAGTCTCACACTGACAGTTTTTTTTTAAAACCACACACTGCCAAGCCGTCTTCTTCTGAACCAGGCCCCAGTGGTATGAGCCAGTCTGCCACTGCCAAGCCACATCTTCCTGAACCAAGCAGCTCACCTGCAGCTCAACACAACTCCAGTGGTGCTACAGATGTGCCTGACTTTGAATAGTTTAAGCTATTCGGGGAACCACTATACGATCACGGCATACACCTACATCTTCTCTACAATACAATACATATATAGTACAGTATGTTAAATATACAGATATTTATTTTTCCATTTATATAGTCATATGTTGTAAACCATGTTTTGTATGTAACGTATGTTATGATCACGGCATACACCTGCATCCTCTCGACAATACAATAGAGTAAGTACATACAGAACAGTATGTTAAATATATTTACTTTTCCTTTTATATAGTCATATGTTGTAAACCATGTTTTGTATGTAACTTATGTTGGTACATGTAATACTGAGTGCTGGACAAAGTGTGGGAAAAGTTCGGGGCAGGCAATGAATATTGGTGACTGCCAGACCGAGTATGGTCAACTTAGGGGAATGGGCAGTGGCCCCAGGACTTTTGTGATTCCCGGACTAGAATTCCCCCTTTTTAGTCTGCCAAATCAAGGGTCGAGTGGACTTTTATGGAAATTGTACCATCAAGGAGGAATCCGAGGAAAAAATGTGCTGATGGATGCAAGATTTTCTCAGAAAAAGGGAAATGAGTGGAGTACTAAAGGAAAATTACTCATCATGGAGGGAAGTGACTGGCGGAGTTCCACACGGCTCAGTGCTGGCACCAATTATGTTTTTAGTGTATATAAATGACATAGATAGCAACACTGGAAATGAAAGCTATCTAAATATGTTTGCTGATGATGCAAAAATACAAACGAGAGTTACTAACAGACTCTTGTAAAGAGCTACAAGAAGAATTAAATAAACTTCAAGAATGGAGCAATACATGGCAAATGGAATTCAGTGTGGACAAGTGTCATGTAATCAAGTTTGGTAAAAGTGGAAAAAGACCTGATTGGGATTATAAGTTAGGAAGTAAAACCCTACACATATCAGAAGGAGAGAAGGACTTAGGTGTGATTATCAATAACAGACTATCTCCGGCTGACCACATCAGTGAGAAGGTACGGAACATGTATACACTGCTTGCAAATATGAGAATAGTATTCACATATATAAATGAAGACATGCTAAGAAAAATAATAACATTATTCATTAGACCAATCCTGGAGTATGCATCAGTAGTCGAGAGTCGTCATCTCAAAAACAACATACATGTAGATAAGACTGAAAAAGTTCAAAGGGCCACTACAAGATGGGTACCAAGCTTAAGGGATCTAAACTACAAAGATATACTAGAAAAACTGAATCTACCTACACTACAGGAGAGAAGGAAAAGAAAGAGACATGATTGTGCTACATAAATGCATCTCAGGGAAAGAGAAAACAGACTATCTATCTATCTATCTATTGCCAGACGCCTCAATCCCGAACGGGGTGGCCACAAACAAATCGCCTCCATGTCACTCTGTCCCCTGCCATTTCACTACCACGCTCCCAACTCACACCCCCCTCTCTCATATACCTCCACTCCATCCCTCCATCTCATCCTCGGCCTCCCCCTCCCTCTCGCCCCCTCCACCTCACTCACATACACTCTCCTCGTCAATCTTTCACTCTCCATCCTCTCCACAGAAAATAGACATAAATGAATATATAACCTATGGGGAAGCATCAGCAAGAGGACACTGCAAAAAACTGCACAAAAAGAGAGGCGATAAAGACGTAAGTAAATTTAGTTTCTCAAATAGGGCAACTGATCAGTGCAATGCACTACAGAATGAAATAGTGTGTGCCAAAACAATTCATAAATTTAAGGATATCTATCTATCTATTGCCAGACGCCATAATCCCGTAAGGGGTGGCCAGCTGACTTTGAGTTATTTGTTTTACAGGGAGGGGCGCTAACCCTCCACCAACCCACTTGCCGACACGTAGGGAGCACGTATGGTTTGGTTATATGGTTACCACCCAGCGTTGTAAATGGTTTCTTGGCTTACAGGAAACCATTTGGCTTGTCACTCAGTGTAAAACCACCTGTAAAGGAAAGAAATGCAATAAGAAGTGACAGGAAAGATGGAAGAAATAGGAAGAGAGGAGGGCAGGCACAGAAAAAGAATGATAAAGGCTAAGGAAGAAGCAGGCAGCACTACATCAAGGGAGTGGATGATGGTTGCCACCACCTACCACTATACCACTATTTAAGGATATGTACGATAAAAATGGTTTAAGACATAGGACAGTATGAGCTTGACTCATTCCTGTAAAGATACAATTAGGTAAGAACACACACACACACACACACACACACACACACACACAATTAACATAAGAAAGTGAAAAACAACTCATACCTCACGACGTGTCAGTTTCATAGTGCTTTTAAATCAATTTCATGGTGAGGCATGTCAACTGAAGCCCTCGGTACATTTCCTTGGAAAGCTGGGTCTCATGAGCAAATATATAGCTAAAAATAAAGTTTATCGAATGTATCTACTACCTTCTGAAAGGATCTCTTCTTTACCTCACATAGAGGAAAAGCTATTAGCCTGTGAAAACCATCGCGGTCGGGCCGTGTCAGGTTGTGTTGGGCAAGCCATGTCATGTTCAATTCTCAGATGAACGTAAACATCACTTCGGTACGCTTGTTCGCTTCGCTCACTGCACTTGCTCGCTCGTAACTTCTTATGCGAAGTCAACTTGAGAAAAGTTATGCAAAACCTTCTACAACAACAGTACAGTATCTGAATGTTCTCATACCATACATATAGAGAAATGTAATTCATGTACAACAACTGATGTCTTTCTATTTATCTATATACCTAGGCTGCTCTCCCCAAAGAAAGGGAGGGAGCCGAGACAAGGTGACACACTTCCAATTTACTCATCCACACACACAGAGTTATTCGTATCTTAGCCCCAGCTGATGTAAAGTTCATAAAACAAGTGCTTTGTGATCCCAGTACGCTGAGTGCACCTACAGGTTATGAGTATTTTGAAGGAGATTATATGCATGTATTCTAGAAGCAGAATCAAAGATATACCACACACAATATGACGATGTTGATCTACCCAAGAGTATTAACATAACAGTACATAATTGGTGGTGCTGACTTATAAATGATGGCACAAAACGGCACTCTTGTGGACTTAGGACTTTGTAATACCTCTTTGAAAGTGATTTAAGTTGCACATTACATCTTAATATCCACTTCAGTTACTTATATCAATACAATACTGACACAGCTTCCATTAATAGCTTACGAGAAGATGTTAAGAGAAACAAATCGTTCAGGAGTAAATGCAATGAAGTCTCATATGCCATCGAATACGGCTTCGACGTAAAGAAGTACAATATGTGATGGCCCTAAGTACTGTACACCTCACAATATTCGTATATCATCCACAACCAAAATATTCCACTATACTGTATATTTGAATTCATAGCACTAAGTAACACATCTGAATTTTAAGAAACCAACTCGCCTGGAGCGAATGGTACAAAACGTTAATCTTTGGCCTTCGTCATTCATATCACAACGATGAACACAGAAGCAAACTCTCCACCAACGGGTGAGGAGAGAATGGGAGAAGTATGGATCACAGATGTTACATTGATCCAGATGAACCATTAGATGAAGTCATGACCATGCCTAGGCTGAATTAAACTGTCTGACGAAGGCAAGAATGAAATAGGTAAGATTTCTGTCATCCTTCTAGGTTATTTTATTTTTTAGTTGTTTCTTTTTATTTACTTATTTATTTTTGCCCTCTGAGCAACGAGAAGCCACTCCAAAGCCAAATAACATCTCCGACAGCCGCAAGAATGGACCAATTAATGCCACAGCTGAATTCAATGGGTTAGGGAGGGACAGTCATCCAATAAAGCTGTGTTGTTGATCCCAGCCCACCCCACCTCCTAACACCTTATCATATTCACCTTTGGGCCCTCATTAATTCAAGGCCCTAATTCATGCTGTTTCAGATAAACTCTTTTATACTGAGAGATTCACAAAACCCGAGACAGACGACATGAATTTTGTGGGTGATTGTACAGTGAGAAGTCAACTTACCTTGGGTCACAGGTCATGAGGTTGCAGTGATCGCCTGACCATCCAGGCAAGCATAGACAGGCCCCGCCCTCACACCTGCCATGGTCACCGCAGTCCAAGTCACATACACCTGAGAAAAAAGTTGTTGCCTCTAATTAGCATCGGTATTCTAAGTGCCTATTGAAATTATATAATGCTTCTCAAGCAATTCATTTTGCAAAGTACACCTCACTATCCTCTCGTACGTCACTGATACAAGCTAGGTTGTCTACATTAATACATGAACAACGTACGAGAGAATACTACAATGTAATACGCAGAATAAACTACTGAGGAGATGCTACGAGGCTCCTATGCCACCTAGAAAATGGTCCTTAAAAAAATAGGGGAGTCGGTGATCCAGTATACATATGGTAGAATCCAAATTCGATTCTCGAGCAGGTAAGACTCATGGACACAGTCTGTTTCCCCCCTTGTTCCTGTTCACCAAGCAGCACAGTAAGAGACCTGGGTGTAAACTGACTACTGTGGCTTCAAAACAAAGTGACTGTCTTCATCTCTAATCCAGTCACATGTTTTCTAGCTTATTCTTGCAATCCAGTGATGTATTTTCTAATTTATTTTGGCTATCCAGTGATGTATTTTCTAGTTCATTCTGACTATCTGGTGATGTGTTTTCTAGTTGATTTTGGCTATCCTGCTATGTGTTTTCTAGTTTATTTTGGCGCTCCTGTGATGTTTTCTAGTTTATTTTGGCTATCCTGACATGTTTTTTTAGTATGTTTTGGCTATCCTGTGAAGTGTTTTCTAGTTTATTTTGGCTATCCTGTGATGTTTTCTAGTTTATTTTGGCTATCCTGTGACGTGTTTTCTAGTTTATTTTGGTTATCCTGTGACGTGTTCTCTAACTTTTGTTAGTTTTGGCTATCCTGCGACGAGTTTTCTAGTTTATGTTGGCTATTCGGTGACTTGTTTTCTAGTTTGTTTCCTGTTCTGTAACATTTCTAGTTTATTTTGGCTAGTCTGTGACGTGTTTTCTATTTGTTTGCTCTCTATAAGCAATTTTATTCAGCTACAGAGAACAGTTTCAAAAGTCTTTCCCAAACTGTATCAAATGGCTAGGAGATGGCAAAAATACTGCTAATGAGTAATATGTCATCAGACTGAAGGGGTAAGTGATCCTCATGAAGTCGACAGGATTAATCTAAGCCTTCTTCTTCAGGGCATCTTGTCCTAAGAGACTTATTTGGTACAGTGCACAATTATATTATCTTGTATGATATTTGTATCCTTTTAATACTGGCACAGTTTGCACCAGTAAAAGAAAGGAGGATACTAAGGTGTTATGTGCTGCATAAATCGTCAACGGAGAAGTAGCAGAAGTACTGAGAAATCTCCACACACACTGTCTTCTCGTCAGTTAATGAGGCTCCCTAGCACCTCATCTTTTTTCATTTTATTTCTGCAAATAGTATGTTAATATCTTATTTCGTTATTCAAGCAGTCTACGTCGATATACAAAAGACATTTTAATTCAAAATAGATTTTTAAAAGTATATAATATGAAAAAGCAGGGGTGGTGGTGTTACAAAGCCTCTTAAGCTGATGCATTACAAGTTTCGGAGATTGCGTAGCACTTCTACTCATGGGCAGCACCACGTAGTTTGTGTAACAGCCGCCAGGGGCCCAGGGCAGCGCTGATGTTTATCTACACCACCGACGCCCACGAATTTTGAAATCAGCAGGTGAATTCGGAAAATATAGTGCCATGACCCACTGCTTAGCTTATGTAAGCAAGAGCGAAACGGAAACAGCAAGCTAAGAACAGTGGATCCAATTGCATTACCATTGTGGAGGCGACGAGTGGAGGTGTTTCAATATGGCGGCCAAAGCTACACGGTCTCTGCGGAGATAGCACTCCATATTATAAAGTCCAGTGATTACACTGGATGTTAAACCGCTATAAACAGCACAAGAGAATGTTAACATGCAATATGCTGAATGAATCGCCAAGAAAGAGGAGAACGACACACGATACAGCAGTCTCCCTCTTCCCACACCTGCTGCATCCTAGATTCCACCTTTCACTTAAGGGGGTATCACACGGTACCTGAAATCATGGTTTGCCGACGAAATCGTGGTAACCGTCCACGAAATCGTGGTAGCCGCCGAAGATTCCGTCGGCAAAACTCATTTCCATCTAGACCCATTTCGTGCCCACGGAATCAGGGACAAAACGTTCTTTTTAAAGTTATAATTCCCTTTAGAGTGCCTATTACTTTCCATTATATATATTATTAATTATGAAAGGTTAAATAACCTTTTATATCGTGCAGGGATGAAATAACGATGTCGATAATTCAGTTGTTTTCATTGGGGAGCGCGGATTCAACATTCCACGCGGATGAAGGGGTACTGTACGTCCCTGTTCATTCAACACTGGGTAAACGATGGCATCTGGGCAGATGTTATGGACAAGGGCTGCTGAAAATGCCCCCATTGAAAAAATAAAGCCATTCTCTTGTCTTTGGGATCACAAGCATCCCATGTTTCACAAGAAAACCTATGGTGTGTTTGTTTACATTTTTGCCGACCGTCGGCGGCGTTCGAGGAACGTGTGTGATAGGGTTTGTGCCTGGTTCCAGCAAACCAGGAACGCGTTCCGTCGGCAAACCATGATTTCAGGTACCGTGTGATACCCCCTTTAGGCCACAGGTCTATCAACCACTTTAAACCCACGACATTTAATATACCTTCGTACCTTCTGGCGATATTACAGAACTTACAACAGGATTTTAGAACTAGGAGAGTTATGGTAGTCTTTAACAGTCTATCCTGTTGAATAAAATCAGCTGGTTGTGAATATATAAGACGTAATCAGGCTGGAGTAGTTCAGGTGTCACTTCCCATCTACCTGTTGTCATTTCGCAGTTATCTCAGTTTCAACTACAGCTCTGTAACTTTCCATTATTTCTTTTTGTTGCCAGTACTGATTGAGTTAAAGGCGTGTCAAATTCCACTGTCATCAAACTAATTGAATTAAGCAGCAAAGCAATAAAAACAACATTATTGCCGATAAAAAATTAGTACCATGATAACAGCGTTATTCATACTAAGAGCTGTGTTCAAAAATAGTTCCTGCACGTAGATCGTATCCCAGTTAGAATGGAAAGGAACGTTTGTGCTTGTTATAATGTTTGTTTACTTACTGAATCATTTACCTTCCCTTTCGAAGGAGACAATCATGTTTCATGTGTCTGTCTCTCTTTGTCTATCTACCTATTTTACTCACTCTAATTTCATAATTATCTGATAAAGAGCAGGATGATACCTATAGAATTTATCACCTTACCAATCTGAAAACAATTTACTCACATTTATAAATACCTATAGTAAAATACATCGCTGTACAGTACTGCCCGGTACAGTACTATGCTGTACAGTA
>JAGKTI010002299.1:48249-68885 GCA_018397915.1 Birgus latro | reverse complement strand
CTTTTATTCATCAATGACCTTCTAAGCTGTACATCTAACCCTATCCACTCATATGCTGATGATTCCACCCTTCACCTTTCCATTCGGTTCCCGCAACGTCCATCTCAGCAGTTGCTTCAACAAAAGAGGGATGAGGCTATGGCACACCTAATGTCTGATTTGGCTCGTATTTCTGACTGGGGTAAAAATAATCTTGTTATTTTCAATGCATCAAAAACTCAGTTTTTACACTTATCAACCCGACAAAATCTTCCTCAGGATTACCCACTAATGTTTAATAATGAACAGTTATGTCCTGCATCATCCTTGAACATGCTTGGGGTTTCATTCTCTCAGGATTTGTCTTGGAAAGAACATATTACATCTCTTGTGAAATCTGCTTCCAAGAGATTAGGTGTGCTAAGCCGATTCCGTACTTTCTTTACCCCTGCACAGTTGTTGACCTTGTACACGGGTTTTATTCGCCCGTGTATGGAGTACAACTCTCATGTGTGGGGAGGCTCTCCACATGCAGCTCTTCTCAATAGGGTGGAGTCAAAGGCTTTTCGTCTCATTAACTCTCCTCCTCTTACTGATTCCCTTCAACCATTGTCTCTTCGCCGCACTGTTGCATCTTTATCTCTCTTCTATCGCTACTTCAATGGTCACTGTTCCTCTGAACTGTCTGCTTGCATCCCTCCACCTCTACGACGGGCACGTAGTACCCGTCTAGCAACAAACTCTCATCCCTTTTCTGTCCAACTCTCTAATGCAAGAGTTAACCGTTACTCCCAGTCTTTTATTTATGCAACTGGTCAACTCTGGAACTGTCTTCCTCTGTCTGTATTTCCTACTTCCTATGATCTCCAGTCTTTCAAACGCAGTGTGTCCAGGCATCTCGAATTGAATGGATCTTGAATTTGGCTCTCTTTTGTACTGTTTTTGTTTTTTCTTGGAAGGAACAGTATGCAGGCCCGTGGCCTTTGGTTCCTTCTTCCATGCATAAAAAAAAAAAAAAAAAAAAGTCACGCCACGTTACTCATGGCGACGTCCGACGACACACGAAGACATGAAGATCGTGGGGTGTCGTGGGAAAGTTCCTGACAGTGGGACATAGGCTTTACTGAATCACGAAAAGAATCTGCAAGACCCATGCCAGCATCATTATCAACACCCAACACATCCCCTCTTGCTAAGAACAAGCAGACATATTTGTAAACCATTCCAAAAACTTACCGTAAGTTACACCAGAATGCAATGAATCAGGAAAAAAAAGTTTTCTGAACAGACAGTCGTTTCTCTTTGAGAATGTGACTCCCTTCACTCGAGAACAAACTCATAATGATTCAGCTAATGCAACAGCAATTGGGTTCGATTCCTGGCATAATGGTAATATATTGCAAAGAAGACTTGGGCTACTTCACTTTAGGATGGAATTGGCATCAGGAATCGTGTTGAATCGGACAGTTAATCCTTTCAGATCTCTGAAGTGGGGTCGAAAGGAGTGAAGTTGGGAATGCTCAACGGCAGAGAAACAGCTGCAGAGCTACTAAGGGTTGGTGGCAGGCGGTTGACTATCGCCTGCACCTGTTTCTGATGCTCCCCAATTGCTGATGCATTAGCTGAATCATTTGAATAACGTCCATCATTGCTGACGTCGATCAGAGAGGTCTTTGTAGCGTGGACGAGCTGTTGAAATTAGGATCCTTACTGTAGGTCCGTAAAGTCACCATAAATCCTTTCTGTGCTAGAAAATCCTGTTGTATATTTGGCCAAGGACAGTAATAAGAAGGGTTCCAGCGTGAGAATTTATTGCCCTGAAGTAGTGACAGCCACACAAATAATAAGTACCTCAGATTTATACAAATATATAAATGAGCCTTTGGGACAGCTTACAGAACTTCAGTCCGTGAGCCTTGGCCTGCTCCTGAAGAAGAAATTTCCGTAACAACCATAACACTATAATATTCAGCTTAGGAGAACTGAATTGAATAGTGAATTCTTATTGCCAGGTACCAAAGACCATGTGGCATTAATACAAAACAAAGATTTATGACAGGCAATGGAGGAGAAACGGGAAAGAAGATGTAGAAGTTGATTTGGCATAGACGTGGTCTTCGTGTAAGTGGCCATAGCATTGACGTGGTCCTGGCATAGAAGTGGTCTTGATATTGATATGGTCTTGGTGTAGAAGTGGTCTTTGTGTAGAAGTGGTCTTTGTGTAGAAGTGATCTTGGTGTAGAAGTGATCTTAGTGTAGAAGTGGTCTTGGTGTAGAAGTGGTCTTGGTGTAGAAGTGGTCTTGGTGTACAAGTGGTCTTGGTGTAGAAGTGGTCTTGGCGTTGAGGTAGTTTTGGCGTTAAAGAAGTCTTGACGATGAAGTGCTTTTGGAGTAGAAGTGGTCCTAGCACTGAAATGGTATTGGTGGAGAAGTGGTCTTGGCACTGAAGTGGCCATGACGTCGAAGTGGTCTTGGAACTGAAGTGGTTTTCGTCTTGAAGTGGCTTGGTGATGAAAGTGACATGGCGATGAGGCAGCTCGGCATTGAAGTGGCCTGGAAGTGAAGTGGCTTAACTGGTCACTTGGTTGAAAGGCTTGACCAGGAAGGGAGGAAGGGTTGACATCAGTGGGAGGTCCTTCAACTATCAATGCCATGAAACCAAATGTCTAACCTGATATGAGTAGAGCGAAAATAAAGGCCGCGAAAACGTGGAAATACAAAGAAGAGAGGTAGGACGAAAAAGTAGAGGAGAATAAGAAGAGAAAAATTGGAGACAAAAAGGCCCCTTTTATGTTTCATTTACTACAAGCAGGGACACTGACTTCGAGAGAAGTGAAGTCACTGAATGTGTAGTGAAGGTGGATGAGGAGCAAATGGAAAATGTGAGTGCCTTTAAGTACTTGGGTAGTGTGATGAGTAAGGATGTTAGTTTAGAGGGTGAAGTGCTTGAAAGTGTACAACAAGGAGGAATAGTTGCTGGTTCCTTGAAAGCAGTAATAAGAAATAGAGAAGTGAGCATGAAAGTGAAAAAGCTACTACATGACAGTATTGTGATACCAACTCTAACATATGGAAGTGAAGCTTGGACCTTGTTGGAGGGACAGAAGTCAAGAGTGAGAGCAGTGGAAATGAGTTATTTGAGAGGAGCATGTGGAGTCACACGGAGAGACAGATTGACAAATGAGAAAGTGAAGGAGTGCTGTGGTGTGGATGTGGATGTGATAGGAAGCGTTAAGACAAACACACTGATGTGGTTTGGCCATGTGGAGAGGATGGAGAGTGAGAGACTGACGAGGAGAGTGTATGTGAGTGAGGTGGAGTGGGAGAGAGGGAGGGGGAGGCCAAGGATGAGACGGAGTGATGGAGTGGAGAGGCATATGACAGAGGGGGGTGTGAGCTGGAAGCAGGACAGTGAAATGGCGGGGGACAAGGTGACATGGAGACGATTTGTTTGTGGCCACCCCTTACGGGATTAAGGCGTCTGGCAATAGATAGATAGTTAGATAGGGATACTGGGGAAGTATTCCCCCCCTCTCCCTCCCCAGGGGGTTTAACTTAGGAGACACTTTTCGAACAGCAGGATTTATTGTCTTCATAATTCAGTGAGTCTTCACTAAACTGAGTTAAAGCTTCTGAGGCAACAAGAATAAAATTTGAAAATGTTGTCATCGTAGCGAAGATTTTATAATGATATTATACTAATAAAATGAACGACTTTCACGGTCTGTCTGTCTGCCTGTCTATCTATGTATCTATCTATCTATATATCTTTTTTACACCTAATTATCGGGTATGGCACGGTCCAAAAATAAAGAAAAGGAAAGCACGACGGAGGGGCAGCTATCAACAGCATGAGCAGTTGTATGAGCCAAACACTGATTCACTCACCCTCAAGTTCCGGAATGCTGCCCATATCCCCCAAACCTGAAAGTCTACACATGTTTTATTCGTAGATTCTTTATGGATACTAAAAAGAGAAATTCTGCTGAGTACCATTGGAATATAGGTTATAACATGATTTTTTTTTTTACCTTATACCTTTCAAATATTGGCTGTAGATCAGTTTTGGTGCCTAAAGAGGGCTATCTTTGCATATAATTGGGTTATTTTGCTATTTATAATACTTACTGGGAGTGCATGAGAGGCCCTGAAGTGCTGAACTTAGGAGAACTCATAGAAATCACTGTTGAAGCTGGTATTCAGATGATTCCCAGGGGTGAGGTAATATTTATTACCAGTAAAGCTATTGTCATGAGACAAATGGCATATTCCACACCCTGCTTTCCATGCACCTGCACACATCGGTATTTTCCAGTAAGTTATGTGGTATGGTATACAGTATAATTATGACTTTAGTAGTAAAGGATTCACATTCATTCATTTTTCCTTCATTATAATAGAACTTCTATGTAAACTTTCATGTGTCTAGGAGAATTAAATCGGGAGATACAGTATAGGACAAAATGTGTTGTCATCATTCGGTTAGCTGTACAAAAAAATTGTAATTTTCAGAACAAAATCTGTTATATACCAGCTATTTGATGACCATTCAATATATTAAGCAATCAGTTTATTCGTTCATCATAATGGTATTTCTTAGTCTAATTTCATGTGGCTGGAATTAGATTTGGCGATACGAGGCAAAATGTGTTGTCATCTATCAGTGAACTGTTCTGAAAAACTTATTTTCAGCACAAAATCTTCCGTAATTCAACTCTGAGTTGACCAGTGTTCATCATCCAAAAACTATATTACTCATAATTTTGTATTCAGGGGAAAAAAATAAAGCTGTATTCATAGTCTCACAAAATATCATTTTTCATATCTGCATGGCACAGATCTTGAACTTTTATGTAGGAAAAAAATAAAATCTTGCCCAAATTGAGCAGCATAGATGGGTTTGCCCTACCAGTTTGTTATTTTGCCAATCAGTTCTGAATAAACTGGCACTGAAAGCAGCCAAATCATATCATATATAAAGAAGTAGTAGCATTTTTGGTTAAAAGAGTAACTGAGTAATGTGTGCTGTGACAACTTCCCCTAAATGGGGGAGACAGCGTAAATGATGAGTTGATGACCTCTTAATTTTTGTCTAATTATCATAAAATTTTGACATTTTATTAGTACTGCGAAAAAAGCAAATCAGTCTACCTATAGCCAGACGCCATAATCTCGTAGGAGGTGGCCGTTTGTCTTTCAGTTAGTTGTTTCACGGGAAGGGGCACTAACCCCACACCATCCCACTGGTTGACACATAGGAAACACGTTTAGGTTGGTTATATGGTTACCACCCAGCGTAGTAAATGGTTTCCTGGACTACAGGAAATCATGAGACTTGTCACTCAATTTAAAGTCACTTGAAAAGGAAAGAAGATCAATACAAAGTGACAGGATAAATGGAAGAAATGAAAAGAGAGTAAGGCAGACACTGAAAACGAATGATAAAGAAGAAGGAAGAAGTATGCAGAACTAAGTAAAGTCACACCCCAAATATTTGGATCGTGCATATTTTCAGCATCTCCAAATTTTCTCAGTTTTTCTAGTGTGAAAATTCATATAATAAGAAAACGATTTTTTTTTTTTTTTAATGTGTCCGACTCTGGGCAAAGGCTTCAGGGCCCACACCAAGGCCCAGTAGTCCTCCTACACATCTCCACATGTCACCACTTTGGAGCTAACACCCACCGTCCATATTAAATACATGGGCTATCTCACACAGGACTAGTGTTCTGGTATTATCGGGGGTATTTTTACATGTCGGCGGGTCTTCTGGTAGATCAGTAAAGTCTACTTTTATGATATTCAAATCCTTAAACTGCTCCCTGCCCAGCTGGGATTCGATCCTGGGTCAATTAGGACTGCAGGCCGCCTCTCTACCGACTCAGCCACCCCTTATATCGCCAGTTTCTTTATGTTACCGTATATTGAAATTTATTTTATCATTTATAATCTAGTCTGACAGAAATGTAATGACAGTCACGACACTAAGCTGAGGTGGCATGAAAGTATGGAAAAAATGTGATTGTTTTTCATGGGGAAAAAAAAAAAAAAGCCCTGTCCAAATTCTGCTAAATATTCTCAATTTTTTGAGAATCCAGAGATAACAAAAAGATTAAAACTTGCCTAATGACTAAACAAATGATTTCATTTTATGTGTATTACTTAAAGAAAATTAATATTAAAGTTTAGTTCCATCTAACTAACTAACTGTTAACTTCACATAAATGTGTCATAGTTGAAAATTTCTTTATCTTTCAAAGGAAAATCAGATGCATCAATAATACTTAAAAATTATTGCAAGCTCTTTTTCGCTGCCTATCGCAGTGGTTTGCCTATAGCACCTTTTTGGATAAACCGCACTTTCCCTTGTAGGCCTCATCTCTAGTACGAACTTGGTTGTAGTAAGCTGCTGTTAGCCCCTAATGAGTTCCAGGAGCAGAGTCGCACTGGGTGTATCCATTGTGTCTCCTCACGGCAATTTTCTCTCCTGATTTATTCACTTATTGCATTTCTCTCCTTTCAACCTTTGTCTGCTTCAGTATACCAGTACCTCTGATCAGCTCCTCCTGCAGACTGCCATGCAAGTAATCACTAGGCCCAACGTATTGTACCATAACTTTCCTATAATAATAAAATAAAAATAACAGAAAATAACAGGTAGTCTGGCAACAGTAGTCGCCAGCACGAGTTACTGCGGATCTCTAAATAGGTGCATACACTTAAAAAGAAAAAAAAAAAACACTAAAAACTGTCCTATGCCTAGAGTAAGGGATGATATGACGTATGGCTTGAGTGGGCTACCTCGAATTATTTTATTTTTATGTTTCTAAGTGAGGTCGTTCCCCCTTAAGAGTGGTGCTAAACCCTAGTCATGTGCTCCACCATACATAATTCATCCATCCAACTTGATCTCCTGTCACTACCATAAGCCTCGTCAACTTCTATGCCATACTGTCTTACACAATCATTTTTGTCAAACATATCCATTTTCTTGGCTTAACAAAGCACCGGTCACCTTCAGACACATAATTATACCCACTGCAAAGTCCTATCAACATTCATTATCTTCATTCCCCACGTATGAGTGGATTAGCGTATTTATTTTGCACCATGGCGCTTTGCACTAGGGTGCCAGTCGCACGGGCGCTGACCCAGAAATAATTTAGAGAACTTATTTGCCGAGCATTTTTCGGCGAATGAATTTCATTCATACCCTTATGAAACCTATGTCATGAGAGGCAGCATAGGGTGAATTTTTACGTGGATGCTTCAAACATACGATGGGAGAATAACTACAAATTTTAACAAGTAGAAGTAAAAACCGTACATTTGCGGTAAATACTCTTCCTGTATCACGGCGAATTGATGTATATGCATAAACGTGGTAGAGATAAAAATAAAAGTGACTTTTCAGAACGATGCAATTAAAAGAAATGAGATAAACCCAGTAGTTCGGGGGTTTAAGTGTTTTAAGGGGAGGGGGGAAGGTTTTTACCCAAAGATTTTGAAAGGTTTGTGTGTGTGTGTGTGTGTGTATGTGTGTGTGTGTTTTTTTATGTGTCCGACTCTGGGCATAGGCTTTACAGCCACCGTCCATATTGAATACATGCTAGGGCTGTCTCATACAGGACTGGTGTATTGGTATTAGCGGGGGTATTTTTACGACATGTCGGCGGGTCTTCTAGTAGATCAGTAAAGCCTGATTTGCTGAATTTCAAATCCTTAAACTGTTCCCTGCCCCAGCGAGGATTCGAACCTGGGTCTTTGGGACCGCAGGCCACCTCTCTACCGATTGAGCCACCGCCTGTGTAATGACAAATTCGTAAAGTACAACTCCCTATGGAGAGCAGAAAGTAAACTAGACGTTTCTATCACACTTTGAACACAAAGAAACTGGGTTTTGAAGAGCGTCACTGAGAACAGCTTTTAGCGCTGTGATGCGATGCCCGGTTTTTAATAACCACCGAGTAGCGCCAACTTTCCACATTTCCTGTATCGCTGCTAATTGATATATTGTATGTACGTAAATCAGGTATGGATAGAGAGAAAAGATACCTCTGAGCACGATGCAGCAAACAGAATTATTATACACCCAATAGTTCGGGAACTATAAGAGCAAAAAAACAAGTTACATGAGAAATGTTAATCACACATACTTTCAGCTGGTTTTCACCCACAGATATTTGAAAAGGCGCTTTTAATTACAAACTTGTAATATACGAAGAATATAAGACAAACTATAAATTTCTATCATAATTAGAACCGGAGAAACTGAATTTTGAAAAATGTCACTGAGAACCACTTCTAGCTCGGTGATACGTTTTTTTTTTTTATTTTTTTTATTTTTTATCGCCCGTCTTTAGCAAGCTGGAACGATAATGTTTTTGGCCCGCGTCTGTGTATGTGTGTGTGTGTGTGTGTTTTGTGTGTGTGTGTGTGTGTGTGTGTGTGTGTGTGTGTGTATGTTACCATTATATTTTACGAACGGCTTGAGCTATCAACATGAAACCTTCAGGGTATCAAGATTTGGCCAAAATCTTGGATGAGTTCGAAAATGGGTACTCTGGGTCAAGGTCAAGGTCACCGAAATGGTTGCCAAAGGTCAACTAGTTTTTATCGGCCGGCTTTAGCACCATTATGTCTCATGAACGGATTGAACTATCAACATGAAACCTTCAGGGTATCAAGATATGGCCAATATCTTGGCACTCGGGATCAAGGTCAAGGTCACCAAAATGGGTGACAAAGGTCTGGGGGGCGATTAGCATCCGGCTCCCGAATGCTTTATTTTCATTAATTTTGTTTCGCTCCCAGTAGACATAGTACAGGAGCTATTATTCTGAAATGGGTGTGGATGAAAAGGAAATCTCAGGAAGTAAACTATGAAAATTACTCCAACTTCATACTGGAAATAATGAGTGTGATAGGTCTGAACAGCATTAAGTGCCATCCCAAGCTACATTTTAGTTTTTTTTTCTTTTTTCTCTTAATGGGGTTGGGAAATTGGTATTTAAATGCCTGAATATTATAGTCTGCTCTCTGAGAAGAAGATAAAACTGCATGTTCGTATTGTAATTATGTACGCCGTCTCGGCGCTGCCAATTTGCTTCTCTGCAGCGCCTTCAACCATTTTCATTGACATACAGCGTAGTCCTTAACGATTAGTGTTATTCAGTGGTTATGTATAAGACGTATGGATCCCGCTAATTACGATGACACCAAATACAATACAGTACTGTAAATGGTAAAAGCATGGGTGTAAGAGAAGTGTAAAGATATGGGTTTGAACCTCCTGTGACCGTTTTATTTTGACAGCATTTTCTTGCCTAGAAATTGGTAATAGGTATCGGCATGTTCAATTGTACAATGTGGTATGATCCTCCCAAGAGAACGTAACCAAGTGTATGTCGATATCATAAAACAGTTTTGGAGATACAATTTTTTTCTTTTTTCTTTTTTTAAGAAGCGCTATTGGATCGTACCAGTTGTCATGCCAAGAGCGTTTTCGGCATTTTCGTAGTGTTACGAGCTCTTCAATTATTTAGAAATTGTTCACCGATTATTTATATGCAGTAAGGATCACTGTAGTGAATGAGAACGACTGAAATATAATTAGAAAACCAGTGCGTGTTGGAGCAGTGTAAAGATAGGGGTTTTACCTCCGGTGCACACGAAAGCTGTCACTCCCGTTTAAATGGCCGCACCTCCCAGTAAGAAGACGGCTCCAGTCCAGACTGATGGCAGAGACGAATTCCCGCCTTTCCCATGACTTGGCTAGTACCATATTCTGCCACATTGTCCTTACTACGTTCATTCGAGAGACAACGTGACGTAAATTTGCACCCACGAATTTCAAAGCAATTGACCCCACAGTTCACGAATAAATTAGCACTGATGCACAAACACATCAGTGTCCCATAACTTAATATTTCTCCACATTAATGGTGGACGCGTAAACGCGTCTTCATCCCTAAATGTTAAGCATACACTCGGCCACTGTATCTTCAAAATATTTCCTTATATCAAATTTTTCAAGACTTGCATTATTTCTCTACACACTTGACACACATTCATCAGTTAGCAGGGGTACCCAGCACTGCTCAAGTAAAACTATGATCGTGCATGCCAGCATTGCCTGGGACACTGGATGGCCAATCCCTTTTGGGAGAAGACACCCAGAGTCCCATTTTACCCATTCAGTCTATGTTCCTCCATGGGCAGATTTCCTCTGGGATCTATTCCCCATGAATATATTCCTACCATGGAGTTATTCTCTCACTACTGACTCACCCATCCTGCTCACCCACCCACCCACCTACCCTACCCATCCACCTTCCCTAACTACCCACTCACCCACACTAACCCACTAATCCTGCCCACCCACTCACCCACCCACGCTGCTCCATCACACCACCCTCCCACCCACTCCACCCAACCCGTCCTTCCACACTCACCTATGCACTCACCCCTGCCCACCCACCCCCCCAATCCGTCCTCCTACCCGAACTATCGTAGTTAAACACGGAGTGCGGTAGTGAGCGTAATATACGCCAAAATGCTGCTTGTTAAGTGTAGATGTTTCTGTTCGTGTTTAGAGAAGTATTCAGGCTACAGTTCACGAGTAACGACCTGGAAACCGCATCGCGGTCACTAGTAAGTGCCCCTTATTGCACAATATTGGTTAGCTACAGCTCGCCTACAGTTAAAGAGTGGATCAAAACACTTCTTTTTACGGGGAGGCTCCCTTGTTTTATTCTTTCAGTATGCAATGCATGTAACAATCCAAATCTAACTCTTGTTTTATGCATATTTATACTGTATGTCCTCATCCCACACTGGCATAGGCTATAAAAGAAGTAGTTCAGTATAAGAAGGACGTTGCCCAGTGAGCTGTTCTTCCTAAGGTCAGCCTTTCAGTGTACAACAACATGGCAGCACAGGCGTAATAAATAAACACTGGTTTCTTAACTTCATTGTCTTTATTGCCCAAATAATTACACTTAACACTTGCCAACTTCAATTCACTATTTTCACAAGTATCGAAGATATACAGACTTCACTAATTGCAATTACTCTTAATGCTTGCCAACAACGCTTCACTGTTTTCACAAGTACCGAAGGCATACAAACTTCACTACCTTCACTGACACTGAACTACACTCAAACTGAACTGAACACTGACTAAACCGTCTCTAGTCTCTTCCCCATCCTCATATAAGCTTCCTGTATTCTCGTGCATTCTCGAGGGAGCAACGATTACAACAGTCACCAACTCTGAGACATCCAAAACATGCCAGAGTTTTCTTACACTGCATAACTCTCTAAATTATTTTTGCATACAAACTGAGATAAAATTACATAATTTAGGAGTCACATGAATAAAACATTATAGAGAAAAAGAGCACAAAAAGTAATGTACAACTTACAAGGGGGAGGCGGTGGCTCAATCGGTAGAGAGGTGGCCTGCGTCCCACGGACCCAGGTTCGAATCCTCGCTGGGGCAGGGAACAGTTTAAGGATTTGAAATTCAGCAAATCAGGCTTTACTGATCTACCAGAAGACCCGCCGACATGTCGTAAAAATACCCCCGCTAATACCATTACACCAGTCCTGTATGAGACAGCCCTAGCATGTATTCAATATGGACGGTGGGTGTTAGCGCCGAAGTGGTGACATGGTATGTAGGAGGACTGCTGGGCCATGATAGCAGGCTGTAAAAGCCTATGCCCAGAGTCGGACACATAAAAAAAAAACTGCGCTCACAAACAGCAGGCTTTCTGGCAACTCTGACAGAAAGCGGAACTATGAGAAACATCAGAAATTCTCAAGCACAATCTAGCTAGCAATTCAACTTCTCAACACTCCTACTCCCTCCCTAATCCTTTTGTCATCTAGACAAAACTACACAGTGTATACAAACATGATCCTTAATCCAAACAGAACTTTTAATTATACACAAAGTAATCCTTCAACTTATCAGGTCTTCTCCTCTGCCACTACCGACGATGTCCCTGCTCCCCCACACAGTCCACTCCCTCTGGAATGTCTTGGTCCTCTTCCTGATGCACTTAGGAAACTGTCACCATCCTCTTGCACTCCAGCTCCTTGGTCCTCCTCAACATCCTTGGCTGTACTGTCCTGGCCCATGGTACTGACACAGACGATTCATGTGTACCACCTTTGGGTGAGATTTCCTGCCTACCCCAACCTGGTACGTTACGTCTGATATGTGGGCCAACACAATGTAAGGCCCGTCCCACGGGCTCTGCAGCTTCAGTGACTGTCCCTTCTTCCATTCAGGATTGTATAATCAGACTTTGTCACCATCCTTGAAGCTCACTTCATTTGCCTTGGCATCATACCTGCAAGTCATCACCTCTCCTGAAAACTTAAGGGCTGCTCGCACTTGGTGATGTACAGTACCTCAGCCAGCCTTCCTGAAAATGCTTTGCATAGTGGAAGGTGTCTGTAGGCAGCTCTTCACCAGGTGGTCCTCCCATTAACAAGTCAATGGGTAAGTGTAACTCGTGGCCCAACATCAGTTTTGCTCATGGGATGCAAACTGATATGCCATCAACATTGCGGGTAATTTCTGGCCCCATTCTGTTTGTTCCTCTATGCAGTACTTGGCCAGTTCGTGTCCTAGGGTCCAGCTGAATTTCTCCACCATCCCATCTGACTGTGGCCTTAGTGGGGCCATCCTGTTCTTCTTGATTCCCAGTACCTTGCAGCACTCACGGAACACAGCAGACTCGAAGTTTCTACAATGGCCTGAATGTGGCTCTTGTGGCATCCCAAAACGACAGAAAAACTGGTCAACCAACACCTGAGCAACAGTCACAGCCTCTTGATCAGGGATGGCATAGGCTTCTGGCCACTTTGTGAAGTAGTTCATGGTAACTCATATATACCGATTTCCTCTTTCAGTGAGTGGCAGAGGTCCAACAATGTCCACCGTGATTCATTCTATTGGTGCATCCACTTGGTACAGCTGAAGAGGGGTGCAACCACATTTCCTGGGTCCCTTCTTGGCACAGCATACATCACAGGCCAGACACCACTCTTCAACATCATGCTGCATACTGGTCCAGGAGAGCCTCTGTTGCAGCCGACCTAGAGTTTTCATCACTCCCAGGTGCCTGCTAGTGATCTGGTTATGGGACTTATCCAAGATCCCGGACCTCTTCTTCGGAACCACCAGTTGCCAATTCTTGCTGAGGCCATTGAATGTCTCTTACTGACGCTCCAATAGTCTGTTGTTCAAACGAAGGTCTCATTGACTCCAATAGCTCTTAGTTGCATGACTGAACTTGGAAACCTCTTCCCAAGATTGTCACACTGTACTTTGCTGCAGCCACTCTAGCACTGGTTGTAAATCTGCATCCTCCATATGCATCCTCCTTCAGGTCTACTTCATCTGACACTCGCCTTGTCACTACAGTCCGGCAGCACTTCTTGTTACACTGCTTGCTGACTGTTCTACGGTCTTCTTACACACGATCAATCAAGGTTCTCTTGCATTTCCTCAGTGGTGGGGCTTCCTGGGAGAAACTGGCTGGTGGTTGCCTCTCATCACCCACCTCTACTAATTTACTCCCATCCTTCTCATCTTCTGCAGCCTTCTTCTTGCCGTCCTTCTCATCTGGACAATCAAAGCTAAAGTGTCCCACATTGTCACATGTCCAACACCCGTTTGTTGCAATCGTGTGTTTCCTTGCATTGTTCCATTCTTGCTTTTTCTTCCATTTGTAACAATCCACCTACTTTCCCTGATCTCCTCTTGCCTCTTCCACTTGTAGCAGTCCTCTTTCCTATGTCCTGGCTTTTTATAGTTCCAACAACTTCCTTCAGATTTTTCCGCACCTTTCTTGCCTTGAATCCTGCACTACAACCAGCCTGAAAAGTGGATGTACTGGACCTGACGTAGGACTCAAAGTCTAGACCCCTGGCTAGTGCTTCTTGCATGCTTTTGGGTTGTTCCTGCTTCACTTGCACTTTCAACTCTGCACTATCAAAAGCATCCATGAACTGGTCTCTCAGAAGAATAGGCAACAGGTTAGGTGCTGCTCCAGGGCATGCCTTGTATGCCATACTCTCCAGGTCATGAGCAAGCTGCTGTAGGGATTCGCCTTGAGCCCGTACGGGGCTCCAGAATCTTGCTCTGTAAACCTCAGTCTGGTACATGGTCCCATATCTGCACTCCAGTACTTCTACTAAGGACTGATAACTTGTAATTAACTGAAATGAAACTGAATGAATTAATCACTGTCCTGGCCGAGATTCGATCTCAGGCCCTCGCACTTTAAACGCTCACACGTTACCTCTGAGCCAAAGAGAGGATCCCCACTTTGCCTCTGGGCAATGCAGGCTTTTATACACCCCATTACATCACTCTTTTCTCCCCCTAGTGATTAATTTGGTCTGTTTCGCTCTCCCACATGGTAGCGTAGCACTGGAGGCCACCACCGGGATGTAAGGCTGTCAACACGACATATGACTCTCGTGGCCTTTACCTCACATCCCACACCGCTGCCGACCAATGTAATTAACTAAAATGAAACTGAATAAATTAATCACTGTCCTGGCCGAGATTCGAACTCAGGCCCTGCACGTTACCACTGAGCCAAAGAGAGGATCCCCTCTTTGCCTCTGGGCAACGCGGGCTTTTATACACCCCATTACAAACTGTTCCTCTCGTTTACTGACATTTGGCCCAGAATTTCCATTGCTGCACCCTTGAGGCTAATAACAAGCTGTACTGCCCTCTGCCTATCATCCAAACCATTCTGATCTGCAAGTAACTCAAACTGCACCCGGTAAGCCTCCCAAGATCCTTTGCCATCAAATTCCTGAGGTTTCTTTTTAATCAGACCCCCATTATAGCCATGCACTTCACTGGTTTTGGGCCTAAAAACTGGCTCATCATAATTAAGTCCAGGACATAAATCTCCTACATTCTGATTATTTAGCCATGTAATGCCGCCTTTAGATGCTTCAGATCTGTCAAGATTCACCATACATTGTCCATTCTTTTCATAAGTTCCCTGTACACTAACCCGAGGATCAGCAGTGTAATATTTCTCTACAACATCAATTCTTCCACTAATTATCTTCACGTGGTCGACTACATGCTTCAACTGGTTATTTACATCCCGCCTGCACTCCATTACTGTTCCCTCACTAATCTTCAGCTGGCTGTCTACATGCTGTCTACACTCCGTCACTATTCCCTCACCAATCTTCAGCTGGTCGTCTACATGCTTCAGCTGGTCGTGTAGATGCTGTCTGAACTCCATCACGTTATTTCTTACCTCACACTTTTGCTGCTGTAGCTCAGTGTATACGTCCTCCTTCAATTGTTGCTGCTCATCCTTCATTTCCCCCATGAAAGCATCTAGCTGTCCTTGCATCCTCAATTGTAACTCCCTCACTTGCTCCTGTAATGCCTCTAGTTGTTCACATTGTGCTTGTAATAATTGTTCTTTGATTTCTTTCTGAACTTCATTCTGAGCCTGTAGTTGTGCTTGTAATAGCTTCATAACTGCACCCAGCAGTGCCTCCTTCTGCCTAGCTTGGCCTCTTGTCTGTACACTTTCTGCCTCCATGCCAAAGGTTAGACTCACTGCATCCCTTAATGATATCACTTCTGACACCACTGTTACATCCCTGTTCCACGCAGCCACAGGCTCCAACAGCTGTAGCTCAGTATAGGAAGGGCATTGCCCAGTGAGTTGCTCTTCCTATGATCAGCCTTTCACTGTACAAGACAGCAGCACAGGCATAGTAAATAAATAATGGCATCTTAAGTTCACTGCCTTTATTTTCCAAATAATTACACTTAATGCTTGCCAACTTCACTTCACTATTTTCACATGAACCGAAGATATGCAAACTTTACTAACTGCAATTACACTTTTAATGCTTGCCAACAACATTTCACTGTTTTCACATGTTCCTAAGACATACAAACTTCACTAACTGCAATTACACTTACTGCTTTCCAACAATACTTCACTGTTTTCACAAGTACCGAAGATATACAAACTTCACTAACTGCACTGACACTGAACTAAACTCAAACTGAACTGAAAACCGACTGAACCTTCTCTAGTTTCTTCCCCATCCTCATATAAGCTTCTGATATTCTAGAATGTTCTACTACTTCTCCACATTTCTCGTGCATTCTCGGGGGAGCAACGGTTACAACAGTTTCCAACTTGGAGACATCCAAAATATGCCAGTGTTTTCTTACACTGCATAACACTAAATTATTTAGCATACAGACTGAGATAAAATTACATAATTTAACAATTACATAAATAAAACATTACAGAGAAAAAGAGCACAAAAATTAATGTACAGCTTACAGAATATCTGCACTTACAAACAGCAGGCAAACCGGCAATTCTGACGTGTAGTGGAGCTATGAGTAACATCAGAAATTCTGCAGCACAATCTAGCTAGCAATCCAGCTTTTCAACAATACTTCCACAAAAAGATCATAAACTATAAAATGAAAATTTTCTTCTTTAGAAGTAGGAATGGCAAAAGTGCACAGAAAAGAGACGAAAAATGCACAGAAACAATAGAGCATTCAGGAAGGGAGGAGATTTGGAGACTTATACCCATTATTGAATTCCACCAGCTACAAGTCTGTGGCTAAAGTGTGGAAGGTAGTAATGGGTATTAGTCTCCAAAGCTCCTCCATCTTGAATACTCTCTTGTTCCTGTGCTTTCTCCATTTCTTATTTTTAGCCACCATTCCTACTTAACAATCATTTTAGGAGAAAATTTTTGTTTTCTAGTAATGATAAAGTTGGAGATGTAAAAAAAAAAAAATGGCTGCCACGTTTCGACTAGGTTCTACTCATGGTCATCAGGGGCGCCACTTGAGCAACTGTAATGTACATATTTAAATTCGACATAAAAAGTTATCCTGTTAGAGCTGGTTAGAAAGTGCAGTATGAGTTTTCTTTCTTATGCCATTCCAAAGTCTCACATTCCTGGATTAGTGTAATCCTTTGTCAGCCTTCATATTTATATCTCCATTTAGTATTTAGGCCTTCATAACACCAATCACCTTCTACTTCTTATTCCACTCTACCTTCCATTTCCATTATACATACACCTTTCTTTTTTTATAACTACTCTGAGGTAGTTATGCCTCCTTACAGTCTGAAGTCTTACTCTGTTCACTATCACATCGTAATGAGAGTTACTATCGTAAACCGTCAGTTTACTAATATCTACATATACTTTAAAAACTCAACGCTCAGAGACATTCCAAAAACTGTGTACACTGTACCAGTCTTCAAAGCTGCTATTCACTATCAGAAACACAGTATCATCTACCTGCATCACATATGTGGTAGGTACCCTGCTCACCACCATATTAGCAGTTTCGTAAGTCAAAGGCAAACAGTCTATTTACCGTACTGTATTTCAAGGGAGACTGTTAAGGTTTGGAAGAGCTGTAAGGTAGAGACCTCTCAATATTGTAACATATTCTAGTAGTGGTAGATAACAACATTCTTCTCGTGGAATTTAATGCTGCCAGAATACATCTCAGAAAAATTTTGCAGGCACAATCACTATCAATCTCTCATCCCCTACCCTTTTCCCTACCTTCGTCCCTGTCCTATCCTCTGCTACTGTATCAGTTGTTGTTCTTGTTGACCCTTTTCACATGGAACGTGAACCCGGTGGACCATATACTGAAGTTGCCCTTCTGCAATCCACCAACCTCCCCTTGGGGGAAAGAGGGAAAATTGAGGGATGTTTATATAGCCAACTAACGGAGTCGTCCAGTTAAATCAGTGCCACCATGTGAAGGCATCTCTCTCCAACTCCTGTCAGTGAGTTAAAACATATTAATGTCTATGGAATACACAAAGCCCACCGAAGCAGGATAACCGCTTAATGCTAAGATTTGAGGAGAGGAAGCTTTGTGAGTTCTGTCTCCCTCACTGTTTGTTCCTGGCATGTCTCAGAGTGTAACAGGCTGAGATTGCATACCTGAGGCGGGGTTTGGCTGGATGCCGCATTTCTATGGAGAGAGGTGAGATCCACGTGGGAAGACTGAGCTCATACCTTGCATCACACGTTTTGGTTGCGTCTGAACTTGCCTCATCACTGATCAAGTTATTGATCTCCAAAGGATAAGCGTTGGTGAGCTGCCACTTTTAGAGCCGAAGCAGAAACAAGGGCTTTTTTGACCATGGAACTGTTTTTATCTATCTGGCTTTGGGTACAAACATGAAAACTAACTCTTTAACCCGTCACGTCCCGACCGATTTCCTACATCCGATACCCTCCAGTCCCGAGCAATTTCGGATTTTATATTTTTTGTCTCAAACCTTCGCTTTTGGTGAGAAACATCGAGAATTCATAGAGAAATCGCCCTCCTGAGCCTATACAAATACATGGTGCTACAGGTGATGAGTCAGCCTTACCTTTCGTTCTTTCTCAGGGTATCTGGCCTCAAAGAAAACGAACTATGGGAGGATAAACTAATTCAAGCCACTTTGAATTACGTATTTATTTATTTATTTGGTACGAATTTATGTGTAGTACAAGACTATATTGGTTTTCACACAATTATATAGGCAATAGAATTGTTCAGTCACAAAACACATCCACATATGGCACCTTCCTTTACGACATTACCACCTCATCACTTCTGTTTGTTTCTTGCTCTAGTTTCTTTATTTCTTTGTCCTGCACCTCAGGAATCACTTTCGCCGTGAATTTCGTCATTGGAGAGACTGTGGCACGACATGTCTTTACTGGCCAGGTCACTGCTAACAGGTGAATTGCTGAGAGTGGAGGGGAGGGGGGGAGGGGGGTCAGGTGGGGCGAAGAAGAATCCCCACATGACAGCAGATAGACTAAGGTCTCCCACATATGCCTACCAAAAATCACCCGTGAAACTTGAAACTTGTGCAAATGACTGACCTTGCAATTGAGTAACGTATGGGTACGTCAATGGGTCTAGCTGTGACAAAACATTGCGACGTACCCATACTTCGACGGGACACCTCGGGTTAAGTCCCAGTGTTCCTCTTACTTTCTCACACCATCGCATGTCGTCACTTCTTCATTTATTCTCACCGTCTGTCTTGCATACATGCTACGAATCTAAGTCAGGGATTGTGTGATGATGTTAGTTGGCATATTTTCATGACATATCAGTGGATCCTCGAGAAGATCAGTATAGTGTGTTTCAGCTAAATTCAGTTAATCAAACAGGGTTCATGCTGCACATTCTAAGCTTGTTTGTGGTTCAAAGAAACGAGTGCACACCCATTTGAGAAAGGAACTGAGAGAAGACAGGGAGAATGAACTCGGAGGTCGCCGTAATCGTCCCGTAGAACGTGACGTTGTTTTCGGGGACTTTGGCGCCCAGGATGCTCCGTCCTGCTCATGATTTTTCTGGCCGCCAGGATGGGGTCTGTCAAGGATGCTTCACTGGAAATCTTCTTACATTCCTCTCAGATTCAGTGTCATCCTCCCTCTGGGTTTTCAACAAAATCTAACACAAATTTTTGTTCTCCAAACTCCTGTTTGTTACTTTTGTAATTGGCCATATATCTCCTAATACTACCAGTAGTGGTGTTTCTTAGGGTTCTGCTCTTTCACCAGTACTTTTTCTCCTCTTCATCAGATAGGTTCTGAGCTGTACATCTGGTGATGAAAACTCCGCCCGACACTTTTCCACCCACATCTGACAACATCCATCACAACAGCCATTACAACAAGCATGGGATGAGCTTTGGCATACATGACCTCAGATGTGTCTCTTAATAATGGCTTGGACAATCGAAAGAAAAATGATAATAATGCCTGGAAATCTCAGTTCCTACAGTCAGCACAGTTGTCCCATTGTACGAATTTTCAATAGCAGATTAATTGATCCTTGTGTACATCATATTTCAGTGTCCTTCGTCTCTTTCTCGTAATGTATACAGTATATCTCGGGTAGACCGTATCATTTCTCTTACAGAATCAGCTCTAGAGAGGTCAGTCCTGGACCGACTCTGTGTGTTCTTTGAACCTATCAGTAGCTGGCATTTAGTATAGGGGCCTTATTCGCTTGCATTTAGTGTGCAACTTTTGGTATATGGATGGGTTGGTACTAGTTTTCAAATAAGAAGTCAAAGGATTTTCGTCTCATCAGTGTCACACCTGTACCTCATTCTATTCCCTTCATTGCAGTGTTGCGTTCCCCCCCCCCTCTCTCTCTCTCTCTCTCTCTCTCTCTCCACTACCACCTATTCTTCTGAACTGTCTGCTTGTATTCTTTTCCTATTATGGCAAGCTAGCAATACCCGCCTCGCTACACACTGCTCTTACGTCAGTTTCCTCAGAGAAAACTTGATCGGTACTCTCAGTTTTTCATGTATGCAAATGGTCAACTTGGGAACTTTCTTCCTCAGAATGTATTCCCTCTCCCCCCCTCCCGAGTGCTTATGATCACTATCTTCTGCATCTTCGCTAAGGAAGCGAGTGAAGGGTATGTTTTGCTCAATGTGTGTGTGTGTGTGTGTGTGTGTGTGTGTGTGTGTGTGTGTGTGTTTGCAAGGAAGAAGGAACCAAAGGCCATGGGCCCGCATACTGTTCCTTCCAAGAGAAAGCAAAAACAATACAAAAGAAAGCCA
>JAGKTI010002299.1:0-24833 GCA_018397915.1 Birgus latro | reverse complement strand
GTGAAGCTTGGACCCTGTTGGAAGGACAGAAGTCAAGAGTGAGAGCAGTGGAAATGAGTTATTTGAGAGGAGCATGTGGAGTCACATGGAGAGACAGACTAACAAATGAGGAAGTGAAGGAGCGTTGTGGTGTGGTTGAGGACGTGATGGGAAGCGTTAGGAGAAACACGTTAAGGTGGTTTGGGCATGTGGAGAGGATGGAGAGTGAAAGACTGACGAGGAGAGTGTATGTGAGTAAGGTGGAGGGGGCGAGAGGGAGGGGGAGGCCGAGGATGAGATGGAGGGATGGAGTGGAGAGGTATATGAGAGAGGGGGGTGTGAGTTGGGAGCGTGGTAGTGAAATGGCAGGGGACAGAGTGACATGCATGAAGGCGATTTGTTTGTGGCCACCTCGTGCGGGATTGAGGCGTTTGGCAATAGATAGACAGATGTATCTTGGCTGCAGACTTCTTTTGGCACATTTTTTTCCCTAGCTCTAGCGCAGCACTAGTACCCTCCCTGTTATTTTTTTCAAGTTTTACTCTCCTGTGCAGCAAAAACTGCTTAACTGATTGGAAATGTTCCAGTATATGATCGTCAACATATACTAGTGCACCTGGGTAGTGATACTGAGGTCCAACAAATATATACTTACTGAGATATTGAGGAAAATCAACATGGCCACATCATGGGTGAAAGTGCTAAATCGGAAAGTATTAGGCCGATTTTGACCAAACTCCCTGGAAATGAAGCTGGTCATAAGTGAACATGAGGTGCATAGTATGAATGACCATGACGTTGATCTCAAGGCCACAGGTCAAAATCCGTTGAGTCATACATAAAGTCCCTTAATATTAGGTCTACAGTGATAAAAGTGTACTCATCTGGAATGTGGAGTTCTTTGCATACTGCTTCAGCAACTTCAGAATTCTAACTATTGTTATTATTATTATTATTATTATTATTATCCACATCCTAATCATAATCAGTTGCTCCTGTTATTGTTGTTGTTGATTAGCTCCAGTCTGTCTGGCCGAGCTGATCCATCATTATTACCATCAATATCACCATCACGCAGTTACATTCAGAGGGGGGGCTGGGGGCTATTTTCACCATCGTTATATTTTTGCTTCTTTAATGAGGTCTCTATTTATAATGTTGATTTTTGCTGATGTGGTGTGTGGGTGTGTGTGTGTGTGTGTGTGTGTGTGTGTGTGTGTGTGTGTGTGTGTGTGTGTGTGTATCAGGTTTGATGAACGAACGGAATCATGCATACATGTGTGCTTGTGTGTAGGCACTGTCCGTAGTGTGTATGTTTGGTGCTGGAGAGGGACACCTTCATGTTGTTGCTGAGGTTTAATTGGGCAACAGTATTGCCCAGTTATAGAATAGTCTCTCAACTGTCTTCCTATTCCTCGAAAGATTGGTGGTAAGTTACAGGAGAAGAGAAATTTGCAATCTGAAGTCCACCAAATTCATGTACACATGAGCCTATGGTCATAAAATTAATGTGTGTGTGTGTGTGTGTGTGTGTTATTACCTATTTGTTCTTACCTAATTGTATCTACAGGAATGAGTCAAGCTCGTACCGTTCCGTGTCTTAAACCATTTTCATCATACATCTCCTTAAATTTATGAATTGTTTCGGCACACACTGTTTCATTCGGTAGTGCATTTTACTGATCAATTGCCCTATTTGGGAAACTAAATTTCCTTATGTCTTTATCACATCTCAATTTATGCAGTTTTTTGCAGTGTCCTCTTGCTGATGCTTCCCCATAGGTCATATATTCCTTTTTGTCTATTTTCTCCTTCCCTGATATGCATTTATATAGCATAATCATGTCTCCTCTTTTCCTTCTCTCCTGTAGTGTTGTCAGATTTAGTTTTTCTAGTCTTTCTTCATAACTTAGGTCCTTTAAGCTTGGCACCCATCTTGTGGCAGCCCTTTGAACTTTTTCAAACTTATCTATGTGTTTCTTGAGATGGGGATTCCAGACTACTGATGCATACTCCAGGGTTGGTCTGATGAAGGATATTATCTTTCTCAGCATGTCTTCATTTATGTATGTGAATGCTATTCTCATATTTGCAAGCAGTGTATACATTTTCCATATCTTCTCATTTATATGGTCAGCTGGAGATAGTCTGTTATTGATAATTACACCTAAGTCCTTCTGTCTTTCTGATATGTGTAGAGTTTTACTTCCTAGCTTATAATCCCAATCTGCTCTTTTCCCACTTTTACCGAACTTGATTACATGACACTTGTCCACATTGAATTCCATTTGCCATTTATTACTCCACTCGTGAAGTTTATTTAATTAATATTGTAGTTCTTTACAAAAGTCTGTGTTAGTAATTCTCCTTTGTATTTTTGCATCATCTGCAAACATATTTAAATAGCTTTTATTTCCTATTTTACTAGCTATGTCATTTATGTACACTAAAAATATAATTGGTGCCAACACTGAGCCCTGTGGAACTCCGCTAGTCACTTCTCTCCATGATGAGTAGTTTCCTCTTAGTACTGTTCTCATTTCCCTTTTCCTGAGAAAATCTTGCATCCAACAATTCACTTTACCTCTGATTCCTCCTTGATGGTACAGTTTCCATAAAAGTCGTTGGTGCGGTACTCTATCAAATGCTTTCTTGAAATCTAGATAGATACTGTCCACCCATCCTTCTCTTTTCTGTAGTGTTTCTGCTATTCTGTCATAATAGCTTAATAGATTAGTAACACATGATTTTCCCTTTCTGAAACCAAACTGCCTTTCTGTTATCATATTTTGTTCTTCTAGATGGTTTACCCAAACTTTTCTTATCAGCTTTTCCAATATCTTACTTACAACACTGGTTAGTGATACTGGCCGGCAGATGAGTGGATTTTGTTTATTCCGATTCTTGAATAAGGGGACAATGTTTGCTTTCTTCCAAATATCAGGTAGTTTGCCTTGACCCAAGGATTCCCTAAATATTAAATATAATGGTCTATTTAACTCCTTTGCACATTCATATAGTACCCAACATGAAATTTCGTCTGGACCATTTGCTTTTCCTTTGTATGATTTACGTAACTCCTCCTGTATTTCTTTTTCTGATATTTGTATATTTGATAATATGTTTAGGCATGCATGTTCTGTATCATCCCACTCAAAATTATTTTCTTCTGTAAAAACTGATTGGAAATTTTTATTTAGTGCTTACAAATATCTTTTTCTTGTGCACAGAGGTTCCCTTCATCCGTAATGGATTGTATTTTGTCTTTTACTTTAGTTTTGCTTCGAATGTAGCTGTAAAATTGCTTCGGTTGATCACTACTTTTGTTAATGATGTCCACCTCAAACTGTTTTTGGGCTTCTCTCCTTATTCTTGTGTATTCGTTTCTTGCCTGTTTATAGTTGTTATATGCCTTCTCACTACTGTGTCCTCTGTGTCAGTTCCACAAAAAGTCAATTTTTTCTTTGGATTTTTTACATTCTTTATTAAACCATTTCTTTATTGCCTTTTCTGCTTCTTTGTGCCGAGGGATGAAATTTTGGACTCCTATTTCATAAAGGTCACAGAACTTTCCATATATAACATTTAAATCTTGTCCCCTAAGCTCTTTCCCAATCTGCTTCTAAGAAGTATTTCTCTTTACGTCATAGTAGTTTCCCTTTTTATAATTAAGACTCTTTTTGTAGCTTTCATTACTGCTAACTATGTCATATGCAGTCCTGAAGTTGTAATTTAATACTGCATTGTCGCTTTTGCCGAATGGAGGGTGATACATAATACTGTCAATATAATTTTCTTGCCTAGTAAATATAAGATCTAGTACTGATGGTACATCTACTCTTCTTTTTCTGGTGCTTTCTTTTACAAGTTGTGTTAGGAAAAACTCCTGTACGAGGTCCAGGAGCTTTTGGTCCCAACAGCTTTCCTGGCTTTTTATATCTAAAGTATTCCAATTTATATTTGTATTGAAATCTCCAGATATTATAATTCTTTCAGATTTCTCTTCCATTCTATGTAGTAATACTCTTAAACTTTGAATTGTACTCTCTGCCAGGTCTTCATATTCACCTTTTTCCCAAATGTTAGATCTGGGTGGCATGTATAAATTTGCCACAATTATTTTCCCTTCGGACGTATTAATCTCTACTGCGATCAGTTCTACATGTGAGGGTATATCTAGTTCTGTTTCTTTGACTTGCTGATTTTTCTTTGTTAATATCATAATTCCTCCTCCATTTTTTAAGCTCCTATCTCTTCCCCATATATTATATTCCTCTAGGTTTTTTTTTTTTTTTTTTTTTTATGCATGGAAGAAGGAACCAAAGGCCACGGGCCTGCATACTGTTCCTTCCAAGAAAAAACAAAAACAGTACAAAAGAGAGCCAAATTCAAGATCCGTTCAATTCGAGATGCCTGGACACACTGCGTTTGAAAGACTGGAGATCATAGGAAGTAGGAAATACAGACATAGGAAGACAGTTCCAGAGTTGACCAGTTGCATAAATAAAAGACTGGGAGTAACGGTTAACTCTTGCATTAGAGAGTTGGACAGAAAAGGGATGAGAGTTTGTTGCTAGACGGGTACTACGTGCCCGTCGTAGAGGTGGAGGGATGCAAGCAGACAGTTCAGAGGAACAGTGACCATTGAAGTAGCGATAGAAGAGAGATAAAGATGCAACAGTGCGGCGAAGAGACAATGGTTGAAGGGAATCAGTAAGAGGAGGAGAGTTAATGAGACGAAAAGCCTTTGACTCCACCCTATTGAGAAGAGCTGCATGTGGAGAGCCTCCCCACACATGAGAGTTGTACTCCATACACGGGCGAATAAAACCCGTGTACAAGGTCAACAACTGTGCAGCGGTAAAGAAAGTACGGAATCGGCTTAGCACACCTAATCTCTTGGAAGCAGATTTCACAAGAGATGTAATATGTTCTTTCCAAGACAAATCCTGAGAGAATGAAACCCCAAGCATGTTCAAGGATGATGCAGGACATAACTGTTCATTATTAAACATTAGTGGGTAATCCTGAGGAAGATTTTGTCGGGTTGATAAGTGTAAAAACTGAGTTTTTGATGCATTGAAAATAACAAGATTATTTTTACCCCAGTCAGAGATACGAGCCAAATCAGACATTAGGTGTGCCATAGCCTCATCCCTCTTTTGTTGAAGCAACTGCTGAGATGGACGTTGCGGGAACCGAATGGAAAGGTGAAGGGTGGAATCATCAGCATATGAGTGGATAGGGTTAGATGTACAGCTTAGAAGGTCATTGATGAATAAAAGGAAGAGAGTAGGTGATAGGACAGAACCCTGAGGAACACCACTGTTGATAGGTCTAGGAGAGGAACGATGGCCGTCTACAACAGCAGCTATAGAACGACCAGAAAGGAAGCTAGAGATGAAGGCACTGATAGAAGGATAGAAACCGTAGGAGGGCAGTTTGGAAATTAAAGATTTATGCCAGACTCGATCGAAAGCCTTTGAGATGTCAAGTGCAATGACAAAGCTTTCGCCAAAGTCCCGAAGGGAGGATGACCAAGAGTCTGAAAGGCAGGTGAGAAGATCGCCAGTGGAGCGTCCCTGACGGAACCCATACTGACGATCAGAAAGAAGGCTGTGACAGGAAAGGTGCTTTAAAATTTTTCTGTTAAGAATTGACTCGAAAACTTTTGATACGCAGGATGTTAAAGCAATTGGACGATAGTTAGAGGGTTGGGAATGGTCACCCTTCTTTGGGACTGGCTGAATGAGAGCAAACTTCCAGCAAGAAGGAAAGGTACAAGTTGAGAGACAAAGGCGAAAGAGTTTACCTAGGCAGGGTGTAAGCACAGAAGCACAGTTTTTGAGGACAACAGGAGGGACTCCATCAGGACTCCAGGTTTAGGGTATCGTTTGCTATCCTTGATGTTAATTTTGTTTCAGTTAGGCAGACAATATGTGGTTCTTTTTCTTTAATATAATCATCCATTTCTAGTAGTTCAGATACCATTCCGTCCACATTTGAGTACATAAACTTAATCATCTTGTTTACGTACTTGTCATGACTTGAGTCTACTACCTTCCTCCTTTTTATTCCCTCCTGTTTATGTACCACTTTCGTATCTGCAGTCCAATTACTTTGTAAAAAATGTGTTTTTCTCTTCCTCTGATCTTCTCTCGTTCTTTGTTTTTGCCTCCTCCCTCTTCTCTTTTAGCAAACCCAGTTCCTCCTGAGTTAGGCATCTTTTTGTCCATACATTTTTGAAATCCTATTTTTCCATAAGTTTGTTTGCATTTTTCAGTATTTGCTCCACAGTGTTTACACTCTGGAAGGTTACTTTCAGTGGCCTTGATTTGCTTCTCTCGTATTTCCCTAGCCTTTTGTGTTCTCCTATGTCTTTACTACAAATTTCCTCTGATACTTCCTTCAATATGCTCATTACATTTGCCATCTCCTTTTTGTCTATCGAAATCTTGTTTTTTATTTTCTCCTCTTCATTACCAGTGATTACGATAGATTTGTTGATGTCTGCTGAATCTCTGACCAGTATTGGATTGTTTTGGATGATTTTCTTTACTTCGTTTTTAATGCTCTTTTCTTCAACTTTTGCTTCTGTCTTTCTTTACTTTCACCATTTCAGTAAATGTGGTTTCCACATCATTTTTGTAGCTTTGCATCTCTTCATTCACCTGGGTTATCTTCTCCTCAGTATCACCGCTATGATCTATCAGAGTGCTAGCCTGTCTAATTGTCTCTGTATAATTTCTGAACTCTTCCATAATATCTCTGTATAATTTCTGAACTCTTCCATAATACTCTCATGGTTGACAACTGTGCTTGCCATTTCACTAATCTTCCTTTTGAGTGTACCAACCTCAACTAAAGCTCATCTATTGTTGTGTCTTTCCTGTTAACTTCCTTTACTAACTTTTCATTTTCCTCCTTCTGCATGTGTAACTGCCTTTTGATTTCTTCTATTTCATTCTGAAACGCCTTCTCTAATTTGTTCACCCGTTCTACCAACTTGAAGTGTGTCTCCATTTCCACCAGTTCTGGGTAGAAATCATCCTGCTTTTTACCTTTATCCCTTTTGCTAGCTCCTTCCATATTTACTTTACTAAACGTGGTGCTCAGCTTGTGGTACTTTGTGAGAGAATGTACTTACAGTCGCATTCCTGTGTACCGTAGTCAAAACTTGCTCAGCGCATCTGCACTATTTGTTGTATCTGTTTTTGGAACAACAATTTTTACTTAAACTTTCTGTTTTATATTAGTACAAAATTTAGTTGGACCTAGTACACAGCTTGACTCATACAAAGATACCTTTTAGGTAAGGGCCATTTGGAGCCGATTTGGCCTGTTAGTGGAGCGGTATGTCTGCTCTCGACCGTATCTCGAGTGAGTGTGTGTGTGTGTGTGTGTGTGAGAGAGAGAGAGAGAGAGAGAGAGAGAGAGAGAGAGAGAGAGAGAGAGAGAGAGAGAGAGAGAGACTGGTCATGGCAATGTCAATACGTGTGGATGAATATGAAAGTGTACAATAAGTAGTCTTTTTAATATTCGTCTTTGCTAATAACTTCACTGTAAATTCAGAAGGTCTATTAAATTTCCATTGCCACCTATAACGCACAATTTTTCATCTTTCACTAATCTACAACACCAGATGTATGATAAAATTTGAGATATTTTGGGAACACCTTCGCAACTTCTAACGAGGATTGCCGTTCTATACTGTATGTAGACTCATGCGTCGTTGTCAAAACGAAACGCCGTGTTCTGGTTATTCCTCCCATATGTATAACGCTGAGTTTTAACATTAGGTGGCACTAGAATATTATACTTTTCTTGAAGAAGTGCTATGCTAACAATGTAGACCCGTAGTACTGTCATATTCTGCTACTTGGCTTCATGAAAACGATTGCAGAAGGATGAAAAACTAGGCCAGGCAAAACTGAAATGAGTATAGAACCCCATCTTTATCTGTATCTTTTGCAAATTGTATGGCACGAAGCCGTTATCCTGTATGTTAATCCCACAATCAACTTCATTAACCCGCCCAGTCCCACCGACGTACGACGCACGTCACCACTTTTTGTCACGCTCAGACCCACAGACATGCATTGTACGTCAGTCAGTTGCAAGGCCCGTCGTTTGCACATTTTTCAAGATTCGCTGGTGATTTTTGGTAGCCATGTGTGGGAGACCTCCCTCTACCTGCTGTCAAATGGGGATACTGCCTTGCCACACCGGACCCCCCCTCCCCCCCTTCCCCTCACACTGGGCAATTCACGTGTTAGCAGTAACCTGGCCAGTAAAGACATGTTACCCCATGGTCACTCCAATGACGAAATTCATGGTGAAAGTGATTCCTGAGGTGGAGGACAAAGAAACAAAGAAGATAGAGGGAAAAACAAACAGAAGTGATCAGGTGGTAATGTTGTAAAGGTAAGGTAAGTGAACAATGCTTATATCACCTATATTATTGTGTGTAAACCAGTATAGTCTTGTACTACACATAAATTTGTACCAAATAAATAAATAAATACATAATTTAAAGTGGCTTGAGTTAGTTAACCCTACCATAGTTCGTTTTCTTTGAAGCCACATACCCTGAGAGAGAAAGAAAGGTAAGGCTGACTGACACCTGTACCAACATTTATAAACTCAGGAGGGCGATTTCTCTATGAATTTTCGATGTTTCTCAGAAAAATCGGAGGTTTGAGTAAAAAAAAAAATGAAAATCGGTCGGGTTCTGAGGGTGTGTTGGGTAAAAAATCGGTCGGGACTGGTTGGGTTAAAGAATGAAAATTATGTACAGGAAAACATCGAAGTGTAATATGCAGAATAAGTCCCTATGAGAGAACTGTCAGAAGACTTAAGTTGACGAAAACTCGGACCTCTGTGTTGCCTTCCATCTTCTAAAAACTGTCAGAACATGTAGAAACGGTGCTATTACTAATAAACAAAATGAGCAGTTTCTTCCTGGGCATTCACAGAAAACATGGAAACTGCATACCCATTCCTGCACTATGCATGATATTTCACTGAAATCAATGTGCCAATATCCATATGCCCACTTACCCCTATTTCTGATCGTTTTTATTATTGGGAGGGGGGCTGACCCCCTCCAAGAATCACTGGAGAGTCAGGCCCCTCAAATATCGCATTGCGGATGAAGGACCATTGTACAACATATACTAAGATATCAAAGCGATATCTGCCCTCTTTTCACTATTTCTATTTTTTTTTTTTTTAATTTAGCGAGGGGGCTGACCCCCCATAAAATCATGGTTGGAAATCTGTACATAGTGGAAGACCTTCCCTGTAACCAATTGAACTCACCTGGGAAGTTCACATAAATCTGTCAAATAGCCGAAGAGAGGCTGAAGCACACAGACACACACAAACACACAGATAAGCTGAATCTCATGCAACGATATAGAACGAGAGCCCGAAAGTGATACCATCCTGACAACTGATAATAATAATAATAATAATAATAATAATAAAATAATAATAATAATGATGATGATAATGATGATGCTGATGATGATAGTCGGACAAATCTCTCTTCGCTGGTTTGCAAACCCAGATTTGTAGAGGGACTACTGACCGGGAATGTACTCGTACAATACAGAATACCGGTACATTCAGAATCATTTTTGAGCACAACTTCGTGTACTGGCAGTAATACTGGTATATTAAATTAGATATTGTAAAAAAAAAAATATCCTCCGCTGTACATTATCCCCTTTAATATCAGATGTTCCTCTTAACGTCATAGAAACATCGTCATGCGACACCATGAATAAAGCGTAAGCGACGTTAGGGTATAGAGGAGTCACTGCAGATTTGTTGTAATTGTGTTCGCCTTCCGATCTGTGGTCTCCTGAGACACGGGTCTAAACCAACCATAGCGGGCCTTTAAGGTGGGTGCTAACAGTATGTTCTTTCATATCTTAATATAGGGTCACACACACACACACACACACACACACACACACACACACACACACACACACACACACACACGTTGGCAATAAAGTACTTGCACATCTCTCGAAACTGGCACTCCTTCTTCATTTGTACTACTTGGACAATATGAACAAGAGTAAATTTTAGATATTACTCCCCTCGGAGGAGAAGTTCCGATCAGTCACCCTCGCCACACTGTAATTTTTACAGTATTTAAAAACAAGCTTCATTTTTAGACGCATCAGATTCAGAGCGGACGAATGATTTTGATAAGGAGTGTTTTTCCTTTTATGGTTATTGAAAAATATGTGTGTGGGAGGTAACTGGAAAGGACTGTGTGTGTGTGTGTGTGTGTGTGTGTGTGTGTATGTATGTATGTGTGTGTGTGTGTGTGTGTGTGAGTGTGTGTGTGTGTGTGTGTGAGGGCCGTGCACAAGATTTTTGAAAGGGGGGTTGAGAAAAAAAAATCATAACATAGTTTATTTACTTTTTTTTTTCATTAATTCATTCATTAATTCATCATCTAATCTTGCGTTGCCCCATGAGGAACATAGGAGCCCGAGATAGTCCTGACATTTAAGATGAGAATAACCAACCTCACTCATCCCTGAGTGGCATTACGTGAGCAATAAACCTCAACTACCCCTTGGATTTCAACGTGCACAGGCTCAATCCGATTGGAGCGCCTTAATTACCCACTAAACTAAGTAACGTAATACGATAAATTTAGGTACTGTAACTGACTAAAGTACTGATAAAGGGTATAAACTCAGAGTAATATACATACTGAACTCTTAGAACCTTGGAAGTGAAACAAGGAATTCGGTCGTTTACTTGATATCTTTCACTAAAAAACACAGGAAAACAAGGGCAAACACGTCTTCACTCGCTGATTTCTGACCGTAAAGCAACTCACTCTGCACAGAAGTACCGTTTACATACCCTTATAGAACATTCTAGAAATTTCCACTGCGTTCTACAAACTTCCATTTTTATCAATAGCCTTCCATTTCCTCCCATTTATTCTCTTCAGTAACAAAACATTCTAGGACCTTCGTGGAACTTTTTACTTCATTTTCTCATATTTTGTAGAACTTTTTAACACTTTTTCAATTATTTTTCATCTCATGACATTCGTAGAAGGATTAAAGTTATTTTAATGAGCTGCTTTTTTTGTATTATTTCCATTCGAATTTTTCATTCTTTCCAAATGGGGGAGTTAAACCCGCAACCTCCCCCACCTCCCCCGTGTGCAGGGCCCTGGCGTGTGTGTGTGTGTGTGTGTGTGTGTGTGTGAGTGAGTGGGTGTGTGACCTTTAGTTTATATGCTGCATATTCTTGCAGTTGTATGTGTGTATGCAACTATGCATGTTCTGATGCTCTTACTTGTAAATAACGTAATAATTTCATNGAGAGAGAGAGAGAGAGAGAGAGAGAGAGAGAGAGAGAGAGAGAGAGAGAGAGCGCATGGACGCGTGTGGGTGTGTAGCTTGAGCATACACACCCAGTCATTACACCCCAGCATATTCCTAATACTGAAATAACTGCCTGACCGATAAAAATGCAGCTCTGACCTATTTTTGGGTGTTGGTAATTGCAAGCCGCCTATGATATTAATGTTCCAGGCATAGTTTTTTTCCACTTATTTTTATTATTAATTCACTTTGTACCGGTTTTTAACCGTGTTGCAGTGAAATGTGTGTGTGTGTGTGTGTGTGTGTGTGTGTGTGTGTGTGTGTGTGTTTGTGTGTGTGTGTGTGTGTGTGTGTGTGCGTGCTTTAACTCCTAGTAGATTCGAACGAAACTTCTCAGGTGAGCTCCCTTGGTTACTCCGTAGGTCTTCCACTATAAAATTTTTTCCAACAATGATTTTTATCATTATTCTTAAGACAAGGACGAAGGAACCAAAGGCCAGAACCTCGCAAGCATGTTCCGTCGGAAAAAAGAAAAGGAAAAACAAAGAACAACACTCAAGATCCGAGCATTTCGAGATGCCTCGACAAACTGCGTCCAAAAGACTGGAGATACAAGGCAGTAAGGAATACAAACAGAGGAAGACAGTTCCAGAATTGACCTGTTGCATGTATGAAAGACTGGGAGTAACGGTTAACCCTTACATTAGAGGGCTGGAAAGAAAAGGGATGAGAATTTGCTGCTAGACGGATGCTACGCATAGGTTGTAGTGGTGGAGGGATGCAAGCAGACAGTTCTGAGTAGCAGTGACCCTTGAAGAAGGGATAGAAAAGAGATAATGATTCAACAGTCGGCGAAGAGACAGAGGTTGAAGGGAGCCAGTAAGAGGATGAAAATTAATGAAACGAAAAGCCTTTGACTTCACCTTGTTGAAAGGGGCTGTATCTCGGGAGCCTCCCCATATATAAGAGTTGCACTCCACACAGTGGCGAATAATACCTCTGCTGAGTGTCAACAACTGTGCAGAGGTACAGAAGGTACGGAGTCAGTTTAGCACACTCTTGGAAGCAGATTTTTCAAGAGAGGTAATATGATCTTTCCAAGATAAATCATAAGAGAATGAAATCCAAATATGTTCAGAGATGATATAGGATTGACTTGGATATTGCTAAATATCTAAGGATGCTCCTATGGAAGATTTTAATGGGTCGAGTGATGTAAGAAGTAAGTTTTTGATGCATTAAAAACAACAAGATTACTTTTACCCCAATCAGAGATATAAGCCAAGTCAGACATTGCGTTTGCCATAGCCACATCACTTGTTTGTTAAAGTAACTGCTGAGATGAACGCTGCTGGAAGTGATAAGAAAGGTCAAGGGTGGAGTCACCAGCATTTGAGTGGATAGGGTTAGATGTACAGCTTAGATATCATTGATGAATAGAAGAAAGAGAGTTGGTGATAGGACAGAGCCCTGAGGAACACCACTACTGATGCCTTTAGGAGAAGAACGGCCGTATATGATAGCAACTATTGAATGACCAGAAAGGAAGCTAGAGATGAAGGGACAGATAAAAGGAAAGTAACCGTAAGAGGGCAGTTTGAAGAAAAAAAAAAGATTTATGTCAGACTCGATGGAAAGTCTTTGAGATGTCAGGTGCAATGGGAAAACTTTCACCAATCAAACTCCTCATTCAACAATCGGCTATAATGCTCTCTCCATGCATCTTTAATATCCTCACTGCTCACCACCACCATCATCATTCTTCACACACTGCTCACCTACAATGTCCCGATTATCCCTCTTCACCTGATTTGCCACCCTAGAAATCATATTTTTCCTTTCTCCATGATTTAGATTATCAAGTAAAAGTCTCTGTGACTCAGACTTCGCCCTGTATACCTCTCTTCTAGCCCTGCGCTTGGCAGCCAAGTACTCCTCCCTGTTACCACCATTCTTCCATTCCCGGAAAAGCCTTCTTTTCTCCTTAACTGCAGCTTCTACACCCTCATCCCACCACCAAGTTACTTTATGTCTTGGTGGGCCTCTTGTCCAACCGCATATTGCATCGGTAACTCTCAAGAGGTTGTTCTTAAGAGCTCTATACTGTTCATTAACGCCTCTATCTACGGCTTCCTGTTCAGCCACCACTCTCCTCATCTCACTATAAAAAGCATTCCTTACTGATTGGTTTCCCAGCTTCCATATTTTCCTCCTAGGTACATATGTCCTCCTTCTCATCACTCGATCCTTAAGCACCATGCCACAAATCAACAGTTTGTGCTGCTGCACACACTCCTCGCTTCCTATAACTTTAACATCCCTCACTAATCTCCTATCAACCCTCCTGACCAGAAAATAATCTATCTGACTACTAATTCCCCCGGACTCATACGTAATCAACCGGCTGATTCTTTTCCTAAAATGTGTGCACACAATCATGTCCATAGCCTCCCCAAACTCGAGTATTCTTTCCTCTTCCGCGTTCCTCACACCATATGCACATCCTCCATGGACTCCTTCATAACCTTGAGCTGCTTCACCCACATGACCATTTAAATCCCCTCCCAGAACCACTACCTCATCATCACCCATACCACTCACTACACGTATTAAATCATCCCAAAATCTATCCTTCTCTGCGTCATCCAATCCCACCTGTGGAGCATATGCCGATATAACTGAAACCAACCTCTTCCCGACCAAAATTTTCACTACTAATATCCTATCACTTACTCTCATAACATTCATAACATATTCCACCCATTTCTCTGCAACCAACACACCCACACCCCCATATCCGTCAGTTCCCCCCTCCCAAAACAACTTACAGTAGCAATCCTTCCCAACAATCTTTCTGGCTGATCCACCCCTGTACCGGACTTCCTGCAAACATGCCACATCCACCCACCTCCTACTGAATGCCTCAACAACTTCCCCTGCTCTTCCTCAAGAATTAAGTGCAATTGCAGTTAGTAAAGTTTGCATAGCTCCAGTGCTGGTGGGAATAGCGAAGTGGATTTGGAAAGCATTAAGTGGGATTGTTTGGCAAATAAAGACTTTGAACTTTAAGAAGCCAGTGTTTATTTTCGCCTCAGCTGATCTTGTGTACTGTACACCTGAAGCTGACCGTAGGAAGAACAACTCACTGGGCAACATCCTTCCTCTACTGAACTACTGCTGTTGGAGCCTGTGGCAGTGTGGGGACTGGGACGCAACAATATATATTATCTACAACATCAATAAGAACTCCACATTCTGTGAAGTATATAATGATAGTAATAATAATAATAATAATAATAATAATAATAATAATAATAATAATAATAATAATAATAATAATAATAATAATAATAATAATAATAATAATAATAATAACAACAACAACAACAACAACAACAGTAATGATGATGATGATGATAATAATAATAATAATAATAATAATAATAATAATAATAATAGTAACAATCTCACGAAATAATTAAGTCTCATTTACCGTAGTTTGTGTTGAGGAGGGACGAGACCAATATGAGATTTTCCAGAGAATCGAAGGAGACAGAATTTCGGCAAGTAAGCAAAAATCTCTAACCCCTTTCAGCTAAATTGATGACCACCTGTAGTAAGACTGAAAGGTTTTTATTATACAGTAATCAAAGAGACATATTTCTACCTTAGAGCTAAGGTTTATCGATTTCTCGCAGTAACAACACAATATTCGAGTTGTGAGGACCAATTAAAAAAAAAAAAATCATGTTCGTATGACTGCGCTAGATGGACCCTAAATCATCTCTCAGTTTCATGTTGCTGTTCACGATCATGACTACACCAGTATTGTGGAAAGTCTCATTAGCTGCGTCATCATGTGGACGACGAGTTATCCTAGCACTCAGCTCTGATCCCCATTGCTCTGCCTCAAGGGTGCACTCAGAAACCATGGTTTCTGCTCCCCCTTTAACCCTACACTTGGCTGAGAGGAAGTCTTAGCCATGGGTTCCCGCCGAGCGAAGACCTGTAATTCAGTATTACCGTACGGTGGAAGTAAGAAACTTGCTAGACTACACAAGTAACAATACCCAGTGACGCTGTTACCTTTGCCATCTAGTAAAAACTGTAACTTCCAGCAACGGGAATGTACTGGAGAATGAACAGTCTATCCTCCCCCTCCTTCTCCTCCTCCTCCTCCTCCTCCTCCTCATCATCATCATCATCAACACCACGCCCCTATTTCTCACTAACAAATAAAGTAGGTAGTTCAGCAATACGAGATCCTCTAATCATAAGGTCAGCACTGTTGCTAACAGGGATTTCGAAGGTGTAATGGTTGAGAAAGGTAGTATACGGTACCTCATTTACTTCATTACACACTGTACATTCAGTAGGACAGTAATTACCTCCGCCAAGGAGGTTATGTTTTCACTCCTGTCCGTTTGTTTGTTTGTTGGTTGGTTGGGTTGTGAGCAAGATTACACAAAAACTACCGGACGGATTTCCACGAAACTTGGTAGGAGAATGGGCTTTGGCCCAGAATAGACTCCGCTAAATTTTGGTGCGGATCCGGATAAAGTTTTTATTTTTTTTTTATGCAAGGAAGAAGGAACCAAAGGCCATGGGGCCCACAAACTGTTCCTTCCAAGAAAAAAAAACAAAAACAACACAAAAGAGAGCCAAATTCAAGAACCGTTCATTTCGAGATGCCTGGACACACTGCGTTTGAAAGACTGGAGATCATAGGAAGTAGGATATACAGACAGAGGAAGACAGTTCCAGAGTTGACCAGTTGCATAAGTGAAGAACTGAGAGTAACGGTTAACTCATGCATTAGAGAGTTAGACAGAAAAGGGATGAGAGGTTGTTGCTAGACGGGTGCTACGTGCCCGTCGTAGAGGTCGAGGGATGCAAGCAGACAGTTCAGAGGAACAGTGACCATTGACGTAGCGACAGAAAAGAGATAAAGATGCAACAGTGCAGCGAAGAGACAGAGGTTGAAGGGAGCATGTAAGAGGAGGAGAGTTAATGAGACGAAAGGCCTTTGACTTCAGCCTATTGAGAAGAGCTGCATGTGGGGAGCCTCCCCACACATGAGAGTTGTACTCTAAACAGGGGCGAATAAAACCCATATATATAGTCAACAACTGTGCAGGGGTAAAGAAGGTTCAGAGTCGGCTCAGCACACCTGATCTCTTGGAAGCAGATTTCACAAGAGATGTAAAATGTTCTTTCCAAGATAAATCCTGAGTGAATGAAGCCCCAAGCATGTTCAAGGATGATGCAGGAACGAACTGGACATTATTAAACATTAGTGGGTACTCCTGTGGAAGATTTTGTAGGGTTGATAGGTGTAAGAACTGAATCTTTGATGCATTAAAAACAACAAGATTATTTTTACCCCAGTCAGAGATATGAGTCAAGACAGACATTAAGTGTGCCATAGCCTCATCCCTTGTTTGTTGAAGTAACTGTTGAGGTGGATGTTGTGGGAACCAAATGGAAAAGTGAAGGGTGGAATCATCAGTGTATGAGTGGATAGGGTTAGATGTACAGCTTAGAAGATCATTGATGAATAAAAGTGAGTTGGTGATAGGGAAGAGCCCTGAGGAACACCACTGTTGATAGATCTAGGAGAAGAACGATGGCCGTCTACAACAGAGGCTATAGAACGACCAGAAAGGAAGCTAGAGATGAAGGCACAGAAAGAAGGATAGAAACCGAAAGAAGGCAGTCTGGAAATTAAAGATGTATGCCAGACTCGATCGAAAGTCGTTCAGATATCAAGTGCAATGGCAAAGCATTTGCCAAAGTTTCAAAAGGAGGATGACCAGGAGTCTGAAAGGTAGTGGAGAATCCCTGATGGAACCCATTCTGACAATCAGAAAGAAGGTTGTGGCAGGAAAGATCCTTTATCAAGAATAGACTCAAATACTTTTGAGACACAGGATGTTAAAGCAACTGGACGATAGTCAGAGGGTTGGGAATGGTCACCCTTCTTTGGGACTGGCAGAATGAGAGCAAACTTCCAGCAAGTAGGAAAGGTACAAGTTGACAGACAAAGCCAAAAGAGTTTACCTAGGCAGGGTATAAGCACAGAAGCACAGTTCTTGAGGACGACAGGAGGGACTCGATCAGGCCCATATGCCTTGTTAGTAATGAGGCCAGTGATGGCAGAAAATGCATCAGCTGAGGAAATTTTAATGTCAGCCATGAGGAAGTCAGAGGGGGAAAGTGATGGAGGAACAGCACCGGAATCGTCTAAGGTGGAATTGGAGAAGAAAATCTGAATGAAGAGATCTGCTATATCAGTAGAAAAAATAGCTACAGAGCCATCAGAGCAGAAAAGAGGAGGGAAGGATGATGAGGTAAAGTTGTTGGAAAGGTTTTTGGCAAGGTGCCAGAAGGAGCGGGAAGTATTCGAGTTGGAGAGTTGAGAACATTTAGTATGGATGAAATTATTTTTAGCAGAGCGAAGAACAGACTTAGCACGATTCCAGGCAGAAACATAAGAAAGATGTGATTCAGAGGTGTGTTGGCTCTGGTACCTTTTATGGGTCCTCTCCTTGTTGTGGACAGCATTTGGAACAAGCGTGATTAAACCAAGGCTTTCTTGCATTAGACAAAAGATGTGAGAAACGAATGTATGCTTCTATGCCCGAGAGAATAACCTCCATAATGTGTAAGGCACACTCAGATGACTCCCGGCCATGGATGCAATAATCATTCCAGGGAAAATCAAAGAAGTACTGCCTGAGGGCCTCCCAATCCGCAGCTTCAAAGTTTCTTTGGAGGGTCCACAGGCCGCAGCAGAGCAATAGGACACGTTAAGGTAATACGGTTATGATAGGAGGAGCCCAACGGAGAGAAAAGATTAACAGTGTAAGCAGAATGATTAGTTGTAAGGAAGAGGTCAAGTATGTTGGAGCTCTCTCCAAGGCGGTCAGGGATACGGGTAGGATGCTGTACAAGCTGCTTTAGGTCATTAAGGATAGAAAAGGTGTAGTCTTGTTCACCAGGTGGATCAGTGAAAGGAGAGGAGAGCCAATGGTGGTGGTGAACATTGAAATCTCCTAGAATGGAGATTTCAGAGAAAGGAGAAATGGATGGAATGTGTTCCATAATAGAAGTAAGATAGCTGAAAAATTTTTGATAGTCAGTAGAATTATGCAATAAGTAAACAGCGTAGATACATTTAGTCAGAGAATGACAGGAGAGCCGAAGCCAGAGAGTAGAGAATTCAGAAGAATCAAGTTCAGGAACAGGAGAGCAAGATAGATCGTTGTGTACATATACACAACAGCCACCTGTGGCTTTGAAATGAATATAGAGAAAGTAGAAGGATACAAAAAAGGGTTTGCTGTCAGTTGCCTTAGACAGCTGAGTCTCAGAGAGAAAGAGAAGGTGAGGTTTAGAGGAGGAGAAGTGGTGTTCCGCGGAAAGAATGTTGGAAGAAAGGCTGCAAATGTTGCAGAAAAGAAGAAGAATTGAGTCAGACAGTAGTTCCAGGCATGTTGAGTCATCACTGGGAGAGAGGTGGATGGTGGGGGCATTTATGGTCCCCCCCCCCGGGGACTCCGAGGCATGGTTAAAAAACGCCATTTTTCTTTAATTTTGAAAAAGGTAGTGTAGTGTGTAATGTACATGAAGTTTGGTGTAAACATTTAGAGAAACTTGTATTGGAAAGCATGCTGGCCTACCCTCTGTGTAACTGAAACACTGAAAAAATTCAGCAAAGGGGGATGGTCAGGAACTAGTCCAGACTGCTTATGAAATGGGAGCTCCAGGTCTCCCAGTCATCAGCTTTCCATCCACCTCGGGAGTACTGCCCTGCTCGACTGGTACTACAGTCTACTCCCGCGGATTCAGGATTTTTTTTTTTTTTTACCTTTAACATTGCAAAATATGGCATTTTCGACATTTTCGTAATTTTTTCAGTGAATATTGCATGGATCTTCATGAAAAAAGTCAGGCATATTTAGGACGTTGGTATCTACGAATGTGCACAGTTTGGCTCGGATCCATATGAAATTCCGGATCGAATGGATTTAACCCACCCAGTCCCAACAGGTTTACCCAGCCTCCCCAAGATCCCGACCGATTTTCAACTTTTTCTTTTTTGGCTCAAACCTCCGCTTTGGTGAGAAACATCGAAAATTCATAGAGAAATCGCCCTCCTGAGGTTAAAAATGTTGATACAGGTGTCATTTAGCCTTACGTTTTCCTTCTTTTTTAGGGTACCTGGCTAAAGAAAATGACCTATGGAAGGGTTAACTAATTCAAGCCACTTTAAATTACGTATTTATTTATGTATTTGGTACGACTTTATGTGTAGTACAAGACTATATTGGTTCTCACACAATAATATAGGAGATACAAGCATTGATCACTCACCCAAAACCCCACATATGGCACCTTCCTTTACAACATTACCACCTCATCACTTCTGTTTGTTTCTCCCTCTAGTTTCTTTGTTTCTTTGTCCTCCACCTCAGGAATCACTTTCACCGTGAATTTCGTCATTGGAAAGACAGTGGGGCAACATACCTTTACTGACCAGGTTACTGGTAACAGGTGAATTGCCCAGTGTGGGGGGGAGGGGGGAGGGAGAGTTAGGTGGGGCCAGGCAATATCCCCGCTTGACAGCAGGTAGAGGAAGGTCTCCCACATATGCCTACCAAAAATCACCTGCGAATGTTGAAAAATGTGCACACAATGGGCCTTGCAATTCATTGACGTACGATGCACGTAGGTGGGTCTGTCCGCGGAAAAAACTAGTGACATGCATCGTACGTCGGTGGGAATCAGTGGGTTAAATATGCTTTTATAGGGGAGTAATCTTTTTCCAGCTGCATGTTGGGCCTTGGCGGATGTATGCGCTCTACTGAGTGCCATTCTGGTTCATATATGTGGCCGAATCTTGGTATAGACTTTACAGTCCGTTCCCTGAGGCCCAACAGCTTTCTGACGAACACTTGGGGACAGGTTTCCCTGGTACAACTTGCTACAAGCGAACGAATCCTGGCGTACCCTTACTCCGCCCTCAAGGCCCCTACCCCCCTTGTCACTCCCACCATATGCCCACTAGGACACACCGTCGATCTGGATACCGAGTCTGTTTTGTTTTGAAGCATAACCGATGATGTGAGTATGAAGTATGTTTTTATAGGTATGGGAATGTGATATAGATGTTGGATACATTATTGTACTAAATGACTACATGTCCATCATGCAGTAACACCAGTGAAAAAGAATCCACAAGAGCAGTTACCGAGCTCCTTGAAGCAGTGAACCAGTCATCAAATTAACAATAAAGTGACATTAATTAACAGGAGCATTAATATTGTTAGTATACCAAAAAATGCCTATCTGTTTATACAGTAACTACCCTGTAGTGAAATATCACAGTATAATCCCCACACAAAACTGGGTATTACCACATTCTGCTCGACACACAAGCACCTGGATTTCCACACGAAGCTGGGTATTATCATATTCTGCTCAACAAACAAACACCTGGATTTCGTGAGGTTCGACCTATGTGTTGTGGTCACTGTGGTAACTGAGGAGGCTTACATGTCTACGCCACTCATAATGAACCACAGGGACAACAATCTGGTGCTGTGAGGATGCATTATCACTCTTACTTGATAATGTTCTCTCAGTACGTGCCATCACTAGAGAAGTTGTGCCCCCCATCACAGTGGCAAAGTAGATAAAGAGGTGGGAGGAGAGTGGCTACTTAGCCGACATGGGTAAGCTGTGAATTAACCTGTCACATCCCGACTGATTACCTACCTCCGATACCCCCCAGTCCCGAGCAATTTCGGATTTTTTTTTTTTTTTGCTCAAACCTTCGCTTTTGGTGAGAAACATCGAAAATACATAGAGAAATCGCCCTTCTGAGCTTATAAATGTTGCTACAGGTGACGAGTCAGCCTACCTTTTCTTCTCTCTCAGGGTAACTGGCCTCAAAGAAAACGAACTATGGGAGGGTAAACTAATTAAAGCCACTTTGAATTACATATTTATTTATTTGGTACGAATTTATGTGTAGTACAAGACTATATTGGTTTTCACACAGTTATACAGGCAATAGAAGCATTGTTCAGTCACCAAACACATCCACATATGGCACCTTCCTTTACGACATTACCACCTCATCACTTCTGCTTGTTTCTTGCTCTAGCTTCTTTATTTCTTTGTCCTCCACCTCAGGAATCACTTTCACCGTGAATTTCGTCATTGGAGAGACTGTGGTGTGACATATCTTTACTAGCCAGGACACTGCTAACAGGTGAATTGCCCAGTGTGGGGGGGAGGGGGGAGGGAGGTCAGGTGGGGCCAGGCAGTATCCTCATTTGACAGCAGATAGAGGAAGGTCTCCCACATATGCCTACCAAAAATCACCTGCGAATGTTGAAAAATGTGCACACAATGGGCCTTGCAATTGCACAAGTACCTGTACGTCGATGGATCTAGCTGTGACAAAACGATGCGACGTACCTATACGTCGACAGGACGCCTCGGGTTAATGAGACTGTGTAGTACCTGTCTAGCAACAAACTCTCATCCCTTTTCTGTCCAACTCTCTAATGCAAGAGTTAACCGTTACTCCCAGTCCTTCATTTATGCAACTGGTCAACTCTGGAACTGTCTTCCTCTGTCTGTATTTCCTACTTCCTATGATCTCCAGTCTTTCAAACGCAGTGTGTCCAGGCATCTCGAATTGAACGGATCTTGAATTTGGCTCTCTTTTGTATTGTTTTTGCCTTTTCTTGGAAGGAACAGTATGCAGGCCTGTGGCCTTTGGTTCCTTCTTCCTTGCATAAAAAAAAAAAAAATATTTTCAGTTGTAAATGTGCTGTGTCAGTGGCTAATTACTACATTAACATTTGTAGGAATACAGAGGTAAAAGTCTTCACTGGCATAATAAATGACTTTAGGATTTCAATTTTATGCTATTTCTAGCTAGGCCAGGGGGTCCACGGAAAACAGCCCCAGCAGAGGACGATGTTATTGTCGCGGCGGCTGAAGCTCAGCCCTTGACTAACGCGGTGGCCATTCGTGATGACCTTAGGTTGGAGGATTCAGCGAGAACGGTACGACACAGACATCACAGCACAGACATCACAGTGTGGGGATTCACCACACAACTCCAGCAAAAAAGGAGCTGTAGACGGAGCAGCACAAGGCGGGAAGGCTTGCGTTTGCTCAACATCACGCTGAAAAGGGCATGGAGTTTCGAGGCCGTGTCATCTTTACTGATGGGAAATGTTTCTCTTCCACTATGCATGGCAGGCTGCATTGTTGGTGGAGAAACAATGCACGGTATGACATTCATAATTATTGTTAACATAATTCTGCATTTCATTCAAGTTTAATTTCGTGTTCATTCGTTATTATTATCTTGTGGAACAGATGGACATATTGTTAAGACCAAGGCATATATACTGTTCTTAGTCAACAATAAATATTCCTTTGACGTTGATAATATGTGCATTACAAAATATAAAGAAATAAATAGGTTTTCTCATTCAGGCACGACCCCCGCAACATCGTTGAGGTGGCTCGATCCGGTCACGTCACCTGCAATGTGTGGGACTGGGTGTCATTGCGTGGCACGGGTGATGTGTTCCGTATTGAGGGGAGGTTTACAGCAGCAAAGTATGTTGAGCTGTTGCAGACCTTCTTGCCTTCTCTTAGACAGAGGAATTTCCCTTCCCCAGCGGGCCTATCCTGTTTATGCACGGCCGATGTCCCATTCACACGGTACAAGAGTGGTATGGACAGGACCTTTCACCTTCTTGAAGGGCAGAGCAAAAGGGTGGACATGAATGTGACTGAGCATGTGTGGGCCCAAACGGTGAACACCTGGAAAAAGGGGCAGGAGAGAACACCCCAGCATCCGCCCAATGGGAATTAAGTAGACATAATCCTGAACAGATCTACGGCCTAGTAAATTCTTTACCTGCAAGACTGCAGAATGTTATTGAAAGACAAGGAGGGTGGCCAAGGTATTAGTGAAGTACTGTATATGGAAATGTTTGTATTATGTAAATAATTACATTGCCGAAAATATACTTTCTTACCTCTAGTGATTACTGATATTATTCTTTCTGTACTAAACTTAATTTGCCAAAGCGTGTTATCAGGGCGGTGAAGGAATTAGTGGAATGTGTAACTACTTTTGTGAGAATATGTTCTTTACTTAAACATCTACTTTTTTTTAATCACCTCTAGTCGTCACTGATTATATTTTTTATTCTGTAATAAACATAAATTACAAAATGTGTTATTTTATCCATGATTCCTTTCAATTATAAATGAATAGGTCTTTCTAACTAACAGTTTTCCGAGATAATTACAGATGATAATAACTGTATTAGCGTTATTATTCATAACTCACGGCCCAAGTGTCTTGTGTGCATTGAGGCGTCTGTGTGGACTGTGGAGCTAAATACGACAGTAACTTAGCTTCATGTATAAACATTTCCTCCATTCTATGATACATTAATATAGGTTAATTACTATATGATTTATTACGTAAGTATACAATATAATGTTATACTGATATCATTACTGCTCCAATTAATATCACTCTATTAGTAATTTGATGACTGGCTCACTGCTTCAAGGAGCTCGGCAACTGCTCTCGTGGATTCTTCTTCATTGGTGTTACTGCATGAATGGACGCTGTAGTCATTTAGCACAATAATGTATCCAACATCTATATCACATTCCCATACCTATAAAAACATACTTCGTACTCACATCATCGGTTATGCTTCGAAACAAAACAGACTCGGAATCCATTTCAAAGTTGTGTGCTGGTGGACATATGGTGGGCGTGGCGAGGGAGTTAGGGGGCTTGATGGCGGAGCTAGACACAGGGACACGCCGTGTAGTAAGGGTACGCCAGGATTCGTTCGCTCATAGCGAGGTGTACCATTTGTACTGAATACATGCTAGGACTGTCTCATTAATGACCGGTGTAATGGCGTTAACAAAGATGTTTTATGGAAAGCCTTGGGTTTTGTGAACGGTCGGTAAAGTCTGTTTTAACAAAATTTAATTACTAAGGCGAAATGACATGAGTCAGGGCAAAATCACTGGGCTGAAAAAAAAGAAAAAAAAAAACGTGTCGAAGAAGGAATACAAACACCATTAGAGTCAGTGGTAACATCTGAAGTGACAAAAAACATGGGTAAAATAGTGAACCTGTAGAAATAATATCTTCAACAGAACGGTACAGGCAAAGAAAAAAAAAATCAACAGCAAGAAAGATAATGGGCCCAATAATAATAATAATAATAATAACAACAACAATAATAATAATAATAATAATAATAATAATAATAATAATCGTAATAATGACAATAATTATAACTGACTATTGTATGCCATAGTCACTTAAGCTTTAATCGCCTTACAGAGAGAGGAAATTCTCTTGTTTAGAGAGAGAGAGAGAGAGAGAGAGAGAGAGAGAGAGAGAGAGAGAGA
>JAGKTI010002298.1:52546-68912 GCA_018397915.1 Birgus latro | reverse complement strand
TGTACAGATTATTCATAGCTCTTCTTTTAACTGACAGTATACTGAATAAAATATTTCAGATTAACTTCACTTGCAAAGACACCAATATTGTAACTGAACACTTTCTTGTTCTAATTTTGATAGGGAAATTTCAGTACAGTATTACTAAGGTTGTTTTGGTGGCCCATGGCTCATTGGGATGTGAACATGGTGAACTGCAGGATGAAGATGCTCATCTCCTACAGTTCACCATCCTCCTTTTGGGGGATATAGAGGAAGATGAGCTGCATTTGTGTAACTGGACAGTGGGGCAGTCCAGTTATACCAGTGCCATCACAGGAAGGCATCCCCCTCCAGTACCTTTTAGTAAGCTTAATAAAAGACAGCAACAGTCATATGTAATCAGGAGAATTATTTTGTTCATGAATAAAGTCAGTGTGTACAAGTTTATCTGTACAAATGTTGGTGGGTATGATGAAGCAATGACCAAAGGTTTAAAAAAAGGGTACTGACTCTAAACAGTTATGTGATCTGCATTTTTATCTTCTGTTGTGACCATGGTCTTATGTACTGTTCAACACTGTGGACTGTCAATAAACTTATTATGCCTCTTAACTCTGTTATATATATATATATATACACACATTACATATACACAAATATGTATATATATATATATATATATTTACACACACTACATATATTCCCCCCCCCTCAGTAAGTTAAAGGCATTATGAACAGATTTTACAGTGTTGTAACAGCTGTCATTTAATCAAAGGAATGTTGAGGATAAAATTAGGCCTAGTTTAGCAGAAATGAACTTAGTGTATAATATATATATATATATTATACAGTAATAGTATGTATATACATATTTACAGTACATATATACAGCACATGATTAAAAATAGTCCTGTTTGTCTTTGGTTGTGTGCTATAAACTGATAAGACTGCTAATTGAGAAACAATGTAGCTACTTTTATTTCAGATTTCAGATATGAATTTACAATTTCAGTTTTACAAACCAACCAACCAACCAACCAACCAACCAACCAAACACCTACCCACACACACACCCACACACCCACACACACACACACACACATACACACACCCACACACACTTTTTTTATTTACTCTGACATTTGAAAAATATATGAAAAAGATATAGGTCCGGTGCAATGCTTCTGACTTTCCAATATTGTTTGCTTTCTAAAGAATCCCTGTGCTTCTTGTCTCTTGGTAGAAGTTGCTTGTGTATGTCAGACAAGTAAGGCTTCCAGCTTGAAGTTTCCATGTTGCTGAATCTCAAAGCATATTTTAGTATGTTCATTGTGTTCATTCATAGTCACCCATTTGTTGTCTTGTTCACCAGTTTCATTAATCAGCTTTAATTTTTACATGACAAGGAACAAATATGTACTTTGTAAGAGAAGGGAGGGGGGGGGTTGCTACTTGTTTTGTTACAAAAGTTTTAATGGAAATGTATAAAGTAGTGGGAGAGTTGAAATCATATATTTGTCGATATTTTAAAAGTATGGGTACTTGATGGAAACTAGTTATACTCACAGTCCTGTAAGCTGTTACTTCTCTGGGTATTAGAATTCAGTACTGTAAATTTTCAATATTGGTATATTATTAATTGTAGTGGCACAATTTTCAAATCAGTGTAATGTGTACATAGGGTATCTGTGAACAAAATTTATGTAACATAATTTATAATGAGTTAAGTTTTTGTAGACCAAAAGTGAGTATAAAATATATATATAAACAATATCATTAATTATTTTTATTATCTTTCTTATCCTATTCAGATGCAGTGAATTCATCACAACAAACTGTGAACATAATAGAGTAGGTAGCGTGGTTTATACAAACCTTTAATACTTTCACATTTGGACCTAGCATAGTTACCCATGAAAAAAAAAAAAAAAACAGCTGAGCAGCATGAAATTTACTGAAGGTTGACATTTTACTTTTTAATGATTGTTCAGTATAATATTCTGCACTGCTGACACTGTGTATCATGACCTATCTGAATATTTGCATATTCTGATGATATGATGGTTAATAGTGAGTAGTGGGGTCGACTGATCAGCTGTTGGTACACCATGTAATCCAGTACTGTACTAACTTGTCATGGTCAGACAACAGGCAACTAAACTGACAACCCCACTGGTTTTTGTCCAGTGAGAAGGGTGGCTGGACACCTAGCAGGACAAAAACAAGACCTGTCAAAGAGCACATGAGATTCCAAGGAAACAGCCATCCATCAGGGTAGATGGAGCTCATTAGCCTTCATCTGTAGTCAACCTAGGAGAAGGACAGCTCTGATTGCAAACCAAGGGTTGTCTGGTATTAGAAGTATCCCCCAGCTTCCCCAAGTATTTAAAATCACTACAAAAATGAGAAAAAAATTCAAGACAGCCTCTTAGGGTTCAGAAACTGCCCAGGACAGCAACCAAATGGTAAGTTCATATAGCCAAGCAGAATGCTTGAATCAGAAGAGTAAGAGGGCTGAAGTGGTATATGTGTTTAATCCACGGTGTGCAACTTACCCCACACGAGTCAACTCCGGGAGTATGTGATCTACTTCATATGAGTGGGATTTCTAACAGTGCGCCACAAAGTTTCTTGCGGAAGCGTCACACTTTTTATGGAATACTAGGCTTGCTATCATCTCTCATCCCCACCCCGTACATTGAGCCCAGAAACAAAGTAACAGTAGCTACTATATATAAAACTTATACTCTTCCTGATCAACTCAGATGTGTTAAAAAATAAAAATAAAATAAAAAATTAATGAAAAAACTGAATGCAAGGCCAACAGTGGCTAAGGGAAGAGAGGAAAAGATAATAAATTATCAATTGCAGCTGACATCAAGAAGTGTTCCCATTGGACTGGAAGATGTCAACAGTGCTGCTGTTCCCCAAGCCCTGGACGTGACCCCACCCTTTGTTTCTCTTACAGACCCATAACCCTTTTATCCTACATGGGGAACCTGATGGAGAAGATGGCCACAACTTATCTCTCATGATGGCTGGGGTCAAGATTCCCTCTTTTGATGGAACAGTGTGGTTTCAGGCCATGCAGGGGCACCTGGGGCATCTTGTGCCAACTAGAATATCTAATTCTATATCTATCTATCTATTGCCTGACGCCATAATCCCGTAAGGGGTGGCCATTTGACTCTGAGTTATTTGTTTTACGGGGAGGGGCACTAACCCTCCACCAACCCACTTGTTGATACGTAGGGAGCACGCATGGTTTGGCTATATGGTTACCACCCAGCATTGTAAATGGTTTCTTGGCTTACAGGAAACCAGTTGGCTTGTCACTCAATGTAAAGCCACCTGTAAAGGAAAGAAAAGCAATAAGAAGTGACAGGAAAGATGGGAGAAACAGGAAGAGAGGAGGGCAGGCACAGAAAAATAATAATAAAGGGTAAGGAAGAAGTAGGCAGCACTACATCAAGTGGGTGGATGATGGTCGCCACCACCTACCACTAATATCTATTTCATAACGCAAATAATTGGGAATTATTCATGCTCGCCTTATTCACCGGCCTGGCATGTGACTGCTCCTCATCTAGGTGTTCTCTTCAAGTTCTCCTGCTGAGGGGTCTGTGGCTCACATGGCAAAGTTATGTTGTATCTGTTGGTGAGGCTGTATCAGATCCACATCCCATCCTCCAGGGGATGCCTGAGAGGTCAGTGCTGAGCCCACTCTTGTTCAACAACTTGATGTCTAATCTGCCTCATTTTGCTGATGCTAGCCACCTTGTGTATGCCGATGATGTTACCATCATTAGTCAGTCTACCTCCTTTGCGGAAGTCCAACGTCCTTCAGTCAGCAATTTCCAGCTCTGGGGAGAAGGGTCTGTATGTGGAACTTGAAAATCAGTGTCCCTAAGAGTGTCCTGATGTATTTCACCCTGCATCATTCTACCTTCCATCCTGAGATAAAGATTGGCTCGGACGCAGTACCTGTTGTCCATAGAAACGTATTCCTCGGACTGCATCTGGATGGGCCAACTCTCATCTGAACCCACCACATTGGTTACATACGGACCTTGTGTGCTAAGAGACTTGACATCATGAAAAATATTGCATGGTCTCAATGAGAGTCTGTCATGACCTGGCATATTACCATGCCTCCATCCCTGGCAAGCTCAACTGTAGGTGCTCTGTCTATAGTTCAGCATTTGCCATCCAGCTCCAGGAACTAGACCTTACCCAAGATGCAACCCAATCAATAGCAACAAGTGTTTTTTCCTCACCGACAGTGTCCCTGCAGGTGGAGTGTGGAGTACCAATGCTCCATATCTACAGGACGAAGCTGACCTCCTGCCGTTTCTTGAACATCCAGCAATTTTCTCACTATCCTTTATCAGCAGCACTCTATGCCAGCACATGAGTCCTCCCCTCTAATCCATCTTAAACAGCAACCTTTTTTGGTCAGCGTTCTCTAGACATACCATACACTATCACTGTCCCCTCCTCACTGCTTGCCACTGAGCTTTAACCCTTCTGTTCCCTCATGGGAAGATCTCTCCTCTCAGGTAAACCTCTGCCTCAAGGAGACGTTCCACAAATCCAGCAACAAACATCCAGCCTCTTGACTCTCAAGAACTGGCAAACACCACCTAAGTGGGATTCTTTGCAGTGTTCGCAGATGGCTCTCACAGCACAGCACCTTCAGCTTCAGCAGCTGCAATATTTCTTGAGCATCTCTCTGTCAAACCTGGCAGCTGGATGCTCTCCATGATACCATCTCCAGTGAACTCATTGTTGTCTTCAAGGCCTTGGAGTACCTCAGCACTTTCCACCTCCAGAGGGCAATTATCTACTAGGTGGCTCTTCTCCCTATCACTTCACCCAGGCTTTACAATGCATGGCATTTGGTCTACAACATTCAGACCCTGCTTGGGCATCTCATCCGAGGAGGCTGGGTGGTCGGTCTGCCTTCAGTGGATCCCGTCACATGTGGTGATACACGGTGGTGAGACTGTTGATGCAGCAGCACAAATGGCCCTGTCTTCATCATTCCTGGAGACCTTACCTCTCACAGAGGTCATATACCATCGACTCTTAGCTACCGTTGCCAGATGGCTGGGATGCAGACCTTAGAACTGACTACCCCACCATTACATTGGAGTCATATTGACTGGACTCTCACCTTTGGGCTCATGCTACCTCCTGTATCATGGATGTGGCCCTCACCTTCCTGCATATTAAACACACAGGCCTGGTGTCTAATCTTCACTGTCTGCGGCTGATCCCAGGCCCATACTGTCAGTGGTGCAGAGTTCAGGGGGAGACTGTGGCCTACTTCTTGCTGGACTGTCCATTGTTCTACTAAGAGAGCACTCTGTTACAGGGTCATCTAGCAGCCTTTGGGATCGCTAACTTCACATTTACAACTCTCCTTGGTGATGTGGGGTTGAGTCAGCCACTAGGTCATCATGTTATATGCCTCTTTTGTGTGTTCCTAAGAAGATCTGGGAAACTGCACTGCACCTTGCTGATACATTCTCTTCATAAGCCTTAGGGAGTTCAGATACAGACTTCATAGCCAGCACTGCCCTTAACATAATACCAGGACCAAGTAAATGATCAAAAGTAGCACATCATATTCAATTTTGGCTTCTTGGACTAACTAGCAACTTACTCAGGCTTTGACAGAATTGAGCCCCACTCATAAAGTTGCTGGTTTCCTGTCAAATGAGAAATTTCTATTCACGATAACTCTGTAACTACGGTGAGTTGAGTAAAAATTATTTCATGGGTAGCCAAGACAATTACAGTAAGACCTCACTATAACGGACTAATTGGGGCTCAGGCCAGTCCGAAATATGCGATTTTCCGATAAAAGCGACATCCGGACTTACCCCTGCTAATCCGGACTTTTTCCGATATATCAGACAATAGTCCGGACTGCATCGGTAGTTTTCACCACCATTGCAGTACAGAGATAGCCCAATTATCCGGGCTATATGGTGTGAAGGGGTGACTGAATAGTCCGAAATCACGATTAATCCGGCGGAAACAAAAAACAAGTACTGTTAGACTGATTTATTTACTGGTAAATGTACACTTAACGTAGCAGAAAGACCTTACCAAATCTTTGCATATGCATCCTGCTTGTTTCAGTTAGGTAAATTTCATTATCTTGCTGAAAAATTTCCTCCCTGTTATTATCGTCACATTCCTGAAGCTGTACAGTCGCGTAGTCCTGATACACATGTAGTTGTCTTGTCTGCTGTTGTGTCCACCTTTGGTAGGATGTTGAACTATTTCACTTGCTAACCGACCAAATTATGTTCAGTGTATCAGGCATTAAGCACAAAAGTTCCATATTCCAAAAGCAGTGAGCACTGCAATAGACAACAAACACACCTGTGTATTGGGGCTTATGAACGCGACTGTACCTACAATTGTTTCCAGCTTAATGGAAGAAACTCAACATGTTCAAATGTGGATTTCGTTTCCCAACTTCCAAACTGGAGATTAAGTTAGGTTAAATTATTAGGTGCAGTTAAGATAAGTTAGGCCAGGTTTGGTTAAACAATGAAATCAGAACAGTACCTTCTGCCATTACGTTAACTAACAACAAGAGTTGTCAGTTGTCACACCAGCAGAACAGCTAAAAACAACGGGGAAACAGATTTAACAAGAAATGTTTATTTGCCAACCCAGAAATAATCAGAAAAACATAACAGAATATCAGGATGAACTAATTTGGTAAGGTGCTTATACTGCTTACAGTAAAGTGTATGTTTAGCCTCCTCAATGGCAGTGAGTTCAGAAATTTGCGTGCTCCCGTGGCAGGCCTTGGAACCATTTTTTCTAAGTTCTAAAATCAGTTTCTTTTTCTCAGAGATGTGGTAAGACTCATCTGGTGCACTTTTTATTTTTTTTTGTCCCTCAACCCATCTTCTGATTTGCTATGAATCGTGAAAGAATAAAATTAGGGCGCATGTTACATTAGCATTAAAACATATTGACGAAAACATCTGGGATGGAGTGACCGCCTGGGTCTTCGGGATGGTACAGCAGGTTTGTATAACCATACCAGTGACCTTCGTATAACTGTTTGCAGATTTTATAGCTCCCTAACTCAACGTCACTGACACCGGTGCAGTAATGCATTGTTCAAGGATGAAGGGGTTAATGGAAATACATAATTACTGTATTTGTATCAATACTGTCTCAAACACACACATAGCAACGAACAAAGAATGAGCAGTAAATGTACACTCAGCTGTAAAGAGCAGAAATAACTATGCTCTGTTGGTCCAAAATGTGTTGGGACCCGCGACATTGAACAAAGAATGTGGGATGCTAACTTACGAGAAGACGTGAGACTAAAGTACAGTATTTTCTTTTTCTGACGTAAACATTTTCGCTCCATTTCGTCCCCTAAAATTGTGAAACCTATACATTTTCGTGTAAGCATACAGCTTAATGACCTTGCCAAGTCAATTTATATTCCTCTAGTTTGTTTTCTGTATTTTTCTGCCTATTTTGAGGGTGGTAAATTATCTTTCTCTCACAGAAAGATTTCCTCTCTTATTATCATAATGTTCCTTAAGCCTTACCTACTATTTTTTCGGCATAATGAAAGAAACTTAAATTAAGGGGCATGTTACATTAGCATTTAAACATATCTGCGAAGACATCTGAGAGGAAGTGATCGCTTGCAAACAGACAGTAGAGTAGGGTCATGTAAACATATCAGTGAGCTTCGATCCCTTCCCATAATTGCTCGCAGTTTTTTTATAGCTTTTAACTCACCGTCACTGAAACCGGTACAGTAAAGCATCGTTTAAGGCTGACAACTATGAAGGGGTTAATGGAATACATTATTGACTGCATCAATATTCTCTCTTTCACACACACACACACACACACTTAAGAATGAACAAAGAATGAACATAATGTACACTTAATTGAAAGAGACAGAAATAACTTTATGCTCTGCCAGTCTGAAATGGGAAGTGCAATATCTAACGAAGAATGTGAAACTGAATGCTAACTTAAGAGAACACTTGAGATGGTAGAGTAATTTTTTTCTGATTAACAAACATTTCTGTTGAAACCCATAAATTTTCGTCTAAGTATACAGCCTAAAGACTTTACCAGTTCAATTCATATTCCTCTAGTTTGTTTTCTGTATTATTCTCCTTTGAATTTGGTAATAACTACCTTCTCTTGCTGAAAGATTTCCTCCTTTATCATCATCTCGTTCTTTAGGCCGTACCTACAACTGTTTCCGGCATAATGGAAGAAACTTATTCAACATAATAAGAAGTGGATTTCGTTTCCCAGCTGGAGCTCAGGCTAGGATAGGTTAAATTATTAGGTAGTTAAGCAAGGTTAGGCTAGGTTAGGTTATCAGTTGCCTAACCAAACTCCACCTTGCCATCCATGTGATCGAGCTGTGAGCAGGTGGTGTGGGTGGGGGGACAGACTCATGCTCGTTTACCCGTGCCTCGCTCTCTAGCAACCGGATGCTTCGTGTTTAAACCGGAGCTATCGTATGAATAATTCTGTATTACTGTACCATGAACCATTCAGTCATGGCCCGGATATACCGAATGCTGGATAATCCGAGCCTGGATAATCGAGCTTTCACTGTATTGTACTGTGTTATACCTTCACTACATTAATCAAATGGTATAATAATACTGTACTGTGCACTGAAAAACATGTCTTTTACTTGTCTTATTGTGGTGAACATAGCTGAAGTTGTCAGGCAGTCCGGACTGCTTTCTGGCTATATCGGACTTTTTCCGATATATAGGAGTTTAGTCCGGTAGCTACTCGAGTCCGATAAAAGCGAATTCCGGTCTACTGAAGTCCGTTATATCGAGGTTTTACTGTATGTACATTTGAGTCATTTTGCAATGCTCAGTAAATTTGCAATACTGCTGCACTGCAGAAGTGGTTTTGCAACTCGCCTGCCACTGTCCTTGGGTTTGTAATGCTAGTTATGCCATGAAGGCACGGTGTGAGACTAAGATGAAACAGTGTGAAGTGAATGGGAGGGTGTGAAGTGAATGGGAGGGTGTGAAATGTGTAAGGTTGGGTATGAATACATGTGGAAGATGCAAAGAAGGAATTCCATTGCAGATGAGTGATGAGTGGCAGAAGGGAGTGAAAGATCATGAACATGTCAGCCCGAGACGCATATATGTCAAGTTCCAGCGCAGAGGGGTAAAAGGGGCAGTGTTTGCAGTGTATGTACCATGTGATGACAGGGGTGAGCCATTAAAAGATAAGCTCTGGGATCAGCTGCATGAAGTGATAGGACAGACCCTCATGAGGTACAGAGTGTTTGTAATGGATACTCTGAATGGGAGAGATGGCATTGGTCTGGTGGATAATGTAATGAGCTGGAATACCAGGGAAGACTGATAATGGAAGGTGACTGAAGAGCATGTGTCAGAAAAGGAGCTTATGCATCTGTAACTCATTATTCAAGCATGAAGATGCACAAAAATATTTTTGGTACAGAGAGAACAGAAACAGTGCTGAAAACATCCTGACTGATTATGTACTTGTGGAAAGAATTATGGATATGAGAGCAGTGAGAGGACAATGCAGAGAGGTCTATCTGATCATATGCTTGTGGTATAGAAAGTTAAGCTTACAGAAGTGAGGTGGATAAAGAGAGAGAGGGGCAGTCAGGGAAAAAGAATGAAAGTCGAGAAGCTGAGAGACAAAGAAGTGGCAGAGGAGTTTGATGCAATAAATTTAGAGCAAATGGATATGGACAACTTGTGGAATACATATAGCAAATGTTTATTTAGGAATGCCAATGCTATGTGTGGTGTTGCAAAGTTAGCAAATAAGAAGAAAGGTATAGCCTGGTGGGATAAGGGGGATGAAAGAGCAGTGGAGGAGAAGAGGAAGAAATGGCTAAAGTGGATGCAGGAAAGTGACTCAAATGAGACAAAAGAGTACATTGAGAGTCAGAGGCATGCTAAGAAGCAAGTAAACAGGAAATAAATGAGGTAAATGAGGATCTTGAAAGAAAAAACATCCAAATTACCCTGAAAACAGGAAACAGTTCTGGAAAGAGGTGCAAAAATGTAGAAGTAAAAGTAGAAGTGAAAGTGGATAGAAGTGTGAAAGTGCAAGGGATAAAAGTGAAAGAATACATGCCAGTGGAAGTGAAGTGAGGAGCAGATGAAACAAATATTTTGAAAGGCTGATGAATGAGAACAGTGAGAGCCGAGCAGTGGTATACAGTGACTTTGGTGAAGTGCAGAAAATGCATGTATTGCCATGAAATGCAACACTGGCAGAAGTGAAGAAAGCTGTGAAGTAGCTGAAGAATGGGAAAACACCAGAAATTGATGAGGTGTAAGCAAAGATGATTTAGTGTTTTTCTGAGATATGTATGAAGGCATCGAAGAGACAAACTACCTTATACCAGAAATGTGTGAAATGGCAATGACAGTACCCTTGCACAATAATACAAGTAAGCAAAGTGAGACCAATATTATCAGACCATAAGTCTCTTGAGTGTTGTAGAGAAAGGTATATGGAAGAAATCATACAGAAAGTAAGAAATATACCAGCATCCCTGGTAAGTGATGAACAGGGTGGTTTGACAAGTGAATTGGTGAAAGTGTAGGTCAAATATATGCAATGAGACAGATAGTGGAAAAGGTTTATGAGGACTATAAGGTATTTATGGCATTTAGGGATCTGGGGAAAGCATACAACACTGTAAATAGGGAAGGTTTATGGAAGGCTCCGCGTATGTATGGTGCAGATGGTAAGCTGCTAAATGCCGTTAAGAGCTTTACTATGGTAGTGAAGCATGCATAAGGGCTGGGCGACATCTAAATGAATGTTCAAGATCAGTGTTAGCATTGGACAAGGCTGTGGGATGTCCCCATGGTTGTTCAATATATATTTGTGAATGGTGTTATGAAAGAGGCAATGACGCGAGTAATGGAGAGAGGGATGCCGTTCATAATGAACAGTGAAAATGGAGTATCTCAAATCTGATGTATGCAGATAATGAAGTGCTGCTGAAGACTGTAACATCAGCTGAACAGGGTGGTATTCTCAAGGTGGATGGACAACTGGTGATGGAGAGTTGGAGGTTCCGTCATCAGCCTTTGGGACTAGCTTCTGATCATTCCCACTGCTGAACTTTTTCATTGTTTCAGTAACACAGAGAGTCAGTCAGCTTACTCTCCTATAATTCTCTTCCTCTAACTGTCAACACCAAACTACATACACATTACACACCAGACTTATACCCAGACTTGGACTCCTGGGGCAGGGTGGGTGATAAACACCCCCATCATCCGCCTCTCTCCCAGTGATGACCAAGGGAGACGCATGAAACCAATGTCTGACTCACTCTTTACTCATTTCTGCAATATTCTCCCTGTTGAACACTACCTCTCCTTCTCTAAACCTCACCTTCTCTTCCTCACTGAGACTCATCTGTCTGAGGCAACTGATAGCAAACCCTTTATCTACTTTCTCTATACTCACTTCAAAGTCAAGGGTGGCTGTTGTGTATAGGTATGCAACAACATACCTTGCTCTTGTGATCTTGAAATTGAACCTTCTGAATTCTCTACTGTCTGGCTTCAACTATCCTGTCATTCTCTGACTCAATAAATTTGTGATGTGCACTTATCCCCTAATTCAACCAACTATGAAAAATCCATTAATCATCTTATTTCTAAGATGGAACACATCTTGTCAATTTCTTCCTTCTCTGAAATTTCCACTCAGTTATTTCAATGTTCACCACCACCTTTGGCTCTCCTCTCCATTCACTGATCCACCTGGTGAGCAAGCCTTCTTCTTTTCTATCCATGATGTCCTACAGTAGCTTGTACAGCCCCCTATCTGCATCTCTGACTGATCTGAAGACAGTTCCAACATACCTGACCTCTTTCTTACAACTAATCTCTGCATAAGGGACTCTGTTAATCTTTTCTCTCCATTGGGCTCCTCCAGTCATGACCATATCACCTTAACCTATCATTTCAGTAAGGTCTGTGGACTCTCTCGAGAAGTGACGGCTGTGGCATTTTAGAACTGCTGACTGGGAGGCCCTCAGGCAGAACTACTTTCAGTTTCCCTGGAATGATTACTGCTTTCATGGACAAGTGTGCCTCACGCATTACAGAGGTTACTCTCTCGGGCATGGAAGCATACATTCCTTTCTCTTATCTTGTGACTAATGCAGACAAACATGGCTTAATCATACTTGTTCTAATGCCGTCCACAACAACAAGGCCTACAAAAGGTACCGGAGTCAACTCACCCCTGCATCTCATCTCTATTATGTCTCTGCCCAGAATCTTGCTAAGTCTGTTCTCCACTCCAAGAATATTTTCATCATTCATTCATTCATTATCCAATCCTATGTCGCCCCACAAAGAAGCGTAGGAGCCCGGGGATAGGCAAGTTGGTCCTGACATTTAAGATGAGAGTGACCAGCATTCGTACTAAATGCTCTGAACTCTGATTCAAATTCTTCAATCTCCTTCTGGCATCTTGCCAAAAATGTTTCTAACAACTTTACTTCATCCTCCCTCCCTCTTCTTTTCCATTTTGATGGTTCCTTAGCTGTTTCTTCTACTAAAAATGCAGAACCCTTTGCTCCAACTGCCTCTGTCAAATCCACCTTTTATGATTCCGGTGCTATTCCTTCATCACTTATCCCCCCCCTTCTCACTTCCTCATGACTTGAGATTAAAATTTCTTCAGTTGATGTACTCTCTTCCTTCACTGGCCTCAGTCCAAACAAGGCATATGAGCTTGATGAAGTCTCTCTTGTTGTCCTCAAGAACTGTGCTTTTGCATTTACACTTTGCCTGGGTAAACACTTTTGCCTTTGTCTTTCAAGTTGTATCTTTCCCTCTTGCTGAAAATTTGCTTTCATGAAGCCTGTCATAAAGAAGGGAGACCAATCCTAGCCCTCAAATAACCACCCAGATGCTTCACATCCTGTATTTCTAAAGTTTTTTAATCTATTCTTAACCCAAAAAAATTTACAGCACTTTTTTCACAACCTCCTTTCAGATCGTCAGTATGGGTTCTGCCAGGGAGCTTCCATTGGCGATCTTCTTCCTTTAAGGCTCCTGGCCATCTTCATTTTGATACTTTGGTGAAAGTTCTACCATTGTACTTGACATCTTAAAGGCTTTCAATTGAGTCTGGCACAAATCTTTAGTTTTCTAACTGCCCTCTTACAGTTTCCCTCCATCTATCTGTGTCTTCATCTCTAGCTTTCTCTCTGGTCAAGCTGTAGTTGCTATTGTAAATGGCCACTGTTTTTCCCCTAGAGCTATCAAGAGCAATGTTCTTCAGTGTTCTGTCCTATCACCAACTCTCTTCCTTCTATCTGTGTCTTCATCTCTAGCTTTCTTTCTGGTCAAGCTATAGTTGCCATTGTAGACTGCCACTGTTCTTCCCCTAGAGCTACCAAAACCGATGTTCCTCAGGGCTCTGTCCTATCACCAATTCTCTTCCCTCTATTCATCAGTGACATAAGCTGTGCATCTAACTCTACCCACTCATACATTGATGACTCCACCCTTCACTTTTCCATTCACTTCTCGCAGCATCCACTCAGCAATTATTTCAATAAACAAGAGACGAGGCTGTGGCACACTTAATACCTGACTTGGCTTGTATTATCTCTGACTGGGGTAAATATAAACTTGTTGTTTTTAATGCATCATAAACTCAGTTCTTGCACCTTTCAATCCAACAAATTCTTCCACCACAGGAATATCCTTTAATTCTTAACAATATCCAACTCAATCCTGCATCATCCTTAAACATGCTATACTTTGGATCATTTTCTCAGGATCTGTCTTGGAAAGATCATACAATATTACTACTCTTGTAAAGTCTGATTCCAAGAGATTAGGAGTGCTAAGCCAACTCTGTGCCTTCTTTTACCCCTGCCCAGTTGTTGACTTTTTACAAGGGTTTTATTTGCCCCTTTGTCGAGTACTGTACAACTCTCATGCGTGGGGAAGCTCCCCACATATGACTCATCTCAACAAGGTGAAGTTAAACACTTTTCATCAAGTTAACTCTCCCCCTATTACTGGATCCCTTCAATGCACTGTTGCATCTATATCTCTATTCTGTCACTACTTCAATGGTCACTGCTCCTCTGAACTGTCTGCTTGCATCTCTCCACCACTACAGCAGGCATGTAACACCCATCTGGCAGCAAACTCTCAACCTTTTTCTATACAACTCTAATGCAAGAATTAATCGTTACTCCCAGTCCCTCATGTAGGGAACACGTCACCTCTGGAACTCTTCCTCTGTATTTCCTACTGCCTATGACCTCCACCCATTTAAATGGAATGTGTCCAGGCATCTCGAAATGAATGGATCTTCAATTTGGCTCTCTCTCTCTCTCTCTCTCTCGCTCTTTTTTTATTTTATTTTTTTAAGGGAACAATCTCGCAGCTTCCAGCCTTTGGTTCCTTCTTCCTTGCATGGGGAGAAAAAAAATAAATAAATAAAATAAAAAAAAAATCTCCATCTACAGACAGACACCTTGATCCCATAAGGGTAACCAAAAACAAACCACCTCCATGTTGCCCTATACCCTGCTTTTTTTTTTTTTTCTTTTAATGCAAGGAAGAAGGAACCAAAGGCCATGGGCCTGCATACTGTTCCTTCCAAGAAAAAACAAAAACAATATGAAAAAGAGCTGCCCTCCCCTCAACTTAAACTCCACTCTCTCATATACCTCTCTACTCCGTCCCTCTACCCCCTTTCCTTCCTCCACTTCACTAACATACACTCTCCTAGTTAGTTTCTCACTCTCCATCCTCTCCACATGGTCAAGCCACCTCAATGTATTTCTCCCAATACTTTCTATCACATCCACACCCATACCACAATGCTCCCTCACTTCCTCATTTGTCAGTCTCTCTCTCCATGTAACTCCACAGGCTTCTCTCAAATTACTCATTTCGACTGCTATCACTCTCGACTTGTGTCCTTCCAACAAGGTCCACGTTTTGCTTCCATACGTTAGAGTGGGGATCGCAATACTGTCATGTTGTGACCTTTTTCACTTCCATGCCCACTTCCCTGTTTCTTATCGCTACTTTCAATGAACCTGCAACCTTACTTACCTATTGTACCCTTTCCAGCACTTCATTCTCCATTCTTCCATCCTTACTCATCACACTACCCAAGTACTTAAATGCACTCACATTTTCCATATCCTCATTATCCACCCTCACTGTGCATTCAATGACCTAATTTCTCTCAAAGATCACAACTTTACTCTTCCCTACATTCACCTTTAGATTCTCTTTCTTACATACTCTCCCAAATTCTTTCACCAAACCTTGCAGTTCCCCTTCTTCTTTACGTAACAATACAGTATCATCTGCAAACAAACAGAAAGCTTCCAAATGCTGCCCTGTCTCATTAAGGCCACTCCAACATCCACTGCCGTACATTGTATTTCTAACTCCATCCACATACAAACAGAGCAACCATGAATGCATGATACATCCCTGTCTCAGTTTAACATTCCAACAGAATAATTCAATCTGTTCATCATCCACACACACTGCAGCCCTAGTGCCCTCTCTTACATACTCCTCATGGAATTCAGCAGCTTCCCACTTACTCCATATATTTTTTATATCTTCCACATTCCTTGTCTATGCACTCTGTCATATACTTTCTCCCTAACCCAAGAAGGCAGCATACCACTTCTTTCCCACCTTAAGAAACTTTTCCACTAAACAACTTAAGATGAATATGTGATCTACATAACCTCTTCCTTTCCTGAAAGCAAACAGTTACATTTGCCAAAGACAGCCTGTACCTAAGGTTTCACTAATGCTTTTCAGTAAACACTTCTTCCATGTTTTTGGTGAATATTTTTCCACTACTATTGTAATTTACTCCCCTTCACCCTACTTAGCAACCAGTGACCCTGGAAGTATTACCAAGAGTGATGTGTGGTATGCCAACAAGCTTTGGTAACTTGCCATATAATCATCACACTTAAGCAAGAAACTTGTCTACAAATTTATAAATCTTATCAGAATTGAGTTTCTTGCACTAAAATAAACAGCTGAATGTTCTACAGAGATTGACAATGGTAGTGACACATGTGTAGGGGTAGATGGATGTTGTGGGTGATTTAATATCAGTTATGGCACGAGTAAAGATTGTGTGACATACTCATGATTTCTGAATAGCTGATAATAATGAAAATCAAACAAGTAAAACAAGTACAGCACAGTAACAGAGATTCTTATAAAACTGACAGGTTGAGTTTTGTAAATGTGTGTGAATGGCAAATCCGATAATAAATGAAAGATAAAATAACATGATGGTTATTAAG
>JAGKTI010002298.1:26817-38076 GCA_018397915.1 Birgus latro | reverse complement strand
ACTCCATATATTCTTAATACTTTCCACAATCCTTGTCTATCCACCCTGTCATATGCTTTCTCCAAATCCATGAAGGCTGCATACAACTTCTTTCCCTTCTCTAGAAACTTTTCCACTAAAGATCTAAGAATGAATATCTGGTCTACACAACCTCTTCCCTTCCTAAAACCTCCCTGTTCTTCTCCAACTAATTCCTCTGTTATTTCCCTAACTCTGTCAATAAGTATCCTACCATATACTTTTCCTATTACACTAAGAAGGCAAATGCCCCTATGATTACCACACACTTCTTTTTCCCCTTTTCCTTTGTACAGGGGAATAATTATACCTGACTTCCAATCCTCCGGGACTCTACCTTCCTCCCAGGCCAATCTGCACACCTTCCACATCCATTCTATTACTATCTCTCCCCCATGCTTCAGCATTTCACCACACACTCCATCAATTCCTGGGGCTTTCCCCATTTTGACTTTCTTCATTGCTTCCACCACTTCCATCCTATTGATTTCTTCCTCTCTTCTCACAACCCTCCTTCTCCCAGCCATTCCCCAGCCACTTATACTTGCATTACTTTCATTCTCTATGTTCAACAAATCATTAAAGTGTTCTCTCCATCTGTTCACTTTTCCTCCCTTCTCCACTAGTAATCTACCATTTTTATCTTTCACACCCCAACTAACTTCATTGGCACCCTGTCTAACTCTCTTTACCTTTTTCCAGAACATTTTCTTATATTCCCTCCACTTTACACTCAAATTCCTTCCAAATTCCTCATCCACTCTCTTCTTACTAAATCTTTTCATCTCTCTCCTCCTCTCTACATATAACTCTCTCTCCCGTCTCTCAATTTCTTCGACGCCCCTGTTCCTCATCCACTCATTATATGCTTTCTTCTTTTGTGTCACAACCTCTCTCACCTCTTCAGTCCACCATGCTGTTCCCTGAACCCTCTTTTGTCTTCTCTTTACCCCACATGCCACCTCAGATGTTGCACAGATTTCTTCTGTGAATATCTTGCACACACCTTCCACGTCCCCCATCTGCTCCAATCTATATTTACCCAATCGCCCCTCCACTTCCCTTTTATATTCAGCCTTTATTCCATCCTCCTGTAACTTTCCTACCCTCCTTGTAAGAACTACTTCCTCCTGTCCTTCCCTTCTCTTCATCCATTTTGTTTGGACCCTGATTCTGACCATTGGTGGTGGTCAGAAACTCCACTCTCCCAACCTCGATATACTCTTGCATCCATTACACATCTTCTCATCCTTTCATCCACATATTCTTCACTTGTACAAAAATGTTTGTTCTACAATAATTTATGTATAAAATAATGATCAAACAACCAACATCACTATTACTAACAATTAAAAAAAAAGAGTAAGGAAGGCTAGGCGCACTCCATCGTTGCACTGTCAATTCGTACATTGTTTTATTTCTGACGATATTTTAGGTGCTACTGCATGCATTTTAGTCTCTAACTGTTTGTACAAGTTTTTCCTACAATATTATATGCATTCAAGAATGTCAGAATATGAAAATCACTGTTACTAACATAGTACATACAGCAAAATAATAAATACAGTACAGTGCACCCCCACACAATGTGAACTCAAACAGTGCGAATCAAATGCGAGGTCAACCCAGAAAATGCTTATTTTTTACGAATGCAAAATCTGCGAATCAAACTTCTCAACATGCAAATCAGCTGTATGATTCCAAGACAAAAATGGACTTCCCGGTATTACTTCGAGTATCAGGCTTGACAATGCGAGTCAGTCACACGAAGGCAGGGGGCTGGGAACTGAGCCAGATTCAAAATGGCGGACAGCTGGCCAGCTATCTGATTGCCATCTACCGACTTTCCTGGGTAAACATACACTTCTCCTCCCTGTTGCCGTGAGAACGCATGTTGTACCTCGCACCCTGTGGTCCGTTTTAACATCACAGCAGTACCTACCTGTTCATCATGGTTTCAGCTGTCGACTTTGAAGGCTTTATGGCACCTCCAGGAGACCTCAGCAATGACAGTGAGCGTGACAACAGGGCACCCAGCCCCTCGGGGCAAGAGCAGATGCCCCGAGCCTCGGATAACCACCCCCTCCCTTCTTAACAAGCCCAGAAGTCACTTCAATAAAGGTAAATGGTGTTCTATCCATTGTTTTATTTGTTGGTCCAACTAGAAGTACTATTAGACAAAGCATTAGTGGGGTTGAGTAGGCTGGAAGGGGACCCAAAGACTAAGCCCTGGGTGAGCTGTCCACCTATTTCATTTTTCCTGTAAGTTCTTGGGTTCACACAATGCAAAATTGTAGAATGCGAGGGTTTCTGCCGCCCATAAACTCCCATTGTGTGAGGGTGCACTGTATACTGTATATGCATACATAATGAAAATAATTTATTTACAATAATTATACTTATACTTACCGACCAGTGATGTTTGTGGACCATGGGCTTAGCATCGGAATAAACCTTCCAACCGCTCCAGTAAAACAAACTTCCTGGAGATGTTCAGCAGATGGCAGATGAAGTGGATGGTGGGGAAGCCATCAGTGTTTCACCACCCAGTATTTCTTCCTGCGGTAGTACAAGCTGTGGCAAGGTGCACCGCACAATGCTACATCACATGACTTGAATTTATGCTTAGTGTCTTTCCTTTTCCCAGGCTTGTAGCAGACACAACACCTCAGATATTTCTTCACACTAATTAGGGTATGGTTCGAAATATCTTTAGACTTTCTGGTTTATCAACAATACGAGGTCTTTTCCTAGGAGGACCAGCAGGTGTTGTCTCACCCTCCTCTTCTAAGTCAGATGGTGAATCTTCATCTTGTGGTGCAAGAGAGAAAAGTGACTGCCTCACACCTGATGGCCCAGGTCCTGGCCCTGGTGATGCCACAACTTCACATCATGCTAACCTGTGTCAGCAGCATGTGGGATCACTTCATTTCTGACAGGCCAATCTGTTTACTCAAAGTCCATCAGTGAATCAATGAGGAGTCCATGGATCTCGAGGAATGTCAGTTTCTCTGCATCAGTTGAAAAGTACTTATACAGTTGCCATTTTCGAAAAGCAGAACGTGATTTTCTTTGTCCACTTTTGGCATTTCCATGTGAAGTGATAATATTTCATCACTGGGTCAAAGTGATCAACTCCTTTCATATGATCACTGTAGTCACAGACTGCCATGGTTTTTTTCACAGTGACCCGTTGCAGTGAAGTTGTTCCATTTCTGTTCCATACTCTCCATCTTCTTTGCAGTTCTTGTGTAGCAGCATTATGGCAAATTGTTATTACTGAACCAACTCGCTGTCTTTCCACAGAATCATGAAAACATTGTCCTTCCATCAGAATATAGTGGTATCAGCTGGCTGGTTCTTCTTTGCTTCTAGCAGGAGAACTTTGGGTGCACCACGCTGCAATCTGCGATTACCACAGGTGTACACACCTTGTTCTAGGAGCAGTTCAGTAAGTTCAACTGAGTTGTAGTAGTTATCCAAATATAAATGGTAACCTTTATTCCTCAATGGTGCAATCAAACCTATTACTGTTTCAATTGTTGTTTTCCCAATCCCTGCATAAAACATCAAAATCAAAGACATAACCCATCTTTGACTCAGCCAGCATGTACAGCTTTACTCCATATTTATCAGGTTTATTTGGATTATAAACCCTGAAAGCTAAACAGCCCCTAAATGCTATTGTGCCTTCATCTAGAGACAGGTGCTTCTTGGGAATATAGAAGGTCTTGAATTTGTTGGTCAGGTATTCCATACTGTTCTAATTTTTATGAGTCTGTCAGTGTCTTCAGTAACTGCTCAACTGTTATATGTGTGAAAAACTTAGCAACTACAGAATATCGCTTCAAAGTCATGCATGCACTGAGAACAGGCACATGCCACTTTTTACCTGTCTGCCAACACACTGTCATCTTTGGGGATTTCACAACTCCCAACAACATAGTTATACCCAAAAAGTTTGCCATCTCCTTCACATTCACTTCATCCCATTCAGTCCTCCTTGGGTTGGAAGCACCATGCAAGGATTGTGCTGCATACAGGTTAGTTTCATTTACCAAATACTTCAGCAAATCTCTCGCAATGAATAAATGAATACATCCAAGAGCAGTGGCTGGTGCTGGGACAGTCAGGCCTGGTGTCCCAGTAAAAATCTCTATGGTGCATTGCTGTCTGTTGACATAGGCTGAATCATCTGCTTGCAAGGTACAAGGACCTCTGGCACGCTGGAAACGGGCTTGTGGCATGAGTCTGGCTGGAGGCAGATGGACCACTTGGGTCAGCATCAGGTGGTGGTGACCCGCCATCACTACTGCCCTCACCACCGCTCTCTCTCGCACCACCAGTCTCATGTTCACCACTAGCTTCCCGCTTGACACCACCATCACCGACAATATCACTTGTTTCACTTACTGTATCACTCTCAACCAATTCACTAGCAACATCACGGTCATTTTCTGTACTGTCAAGGTCTTTCAATTCACTTTCTGAAAATTCCTCCATTACAGCCCCAAAATTTGTTGGTGTGAGTTTCACTCCTTCACACTTCTGGTGTACACTCAAAACCTTCTCCTTTATATTCATTTCTTTCTCCTTTTCAAGATGGATTTGTCCTTTCCTTTGTCACTATCCATCATGGATAAGATTTACAGTGAATACAAAGGCAGTAAGACACAGAAAATGATGAATAACCCACAGAAAACTGCAGGTAAACAGACATGGCAGGAAGCAGGGTCTGACCACGAACAAGGATGGGAAGTTACTGAAGTTTTCTTTGGTATGGGTGGCTGTGTGGCAGCCTGGGGCAGTCACATGACTCACAGTGAAAATGGGAAGACACTGGCATTCATTTTAAACCATATCCCATGAAAATTGAACAATAAGTGAATTTTTGGCAAATATTTTACTTCGATGACGAGAATATTGTCACCAGCAGGCCTAAGGGAGTTTTTTGGATGATAAGAATATCGTCATCGGCATGCCAAAGTGTTAACAACATCATCAAGAACACTGAGATGCGAAAGGCAACCAGTCTCTGTATTACACAAAGTATGAATATGAATAAAGTAGTTATGAAGTTTCTCAATGGCTTCTACAGCATAAAGCCAAAAAAAAGACACTAAACTATAGTATCTCCCCTACTTCCTAAATCACATCATCATAGGACTTTATTGCAGTGGTACAGGCTATAAAGTTACACAAAATTTTACCTCAGTTCAAATGCAGTTCTAAATTCATTCTAACTCTGTTCTTTTTGGTTTACTCCCATACTTCATTCATATATATACTTATAAACTTCCCCCTTTTTCATACTACTATATTCATACTACTTTATGCATTAACTGTACACTCTTCCTGACATTCCCCCATTCTCAGTGTCATCCATCAACAAGCAACAAACATTCTCAGTCAACTTCTATGAAACCTCAAGGTCATATTATCAGCAGTACTTTATCTGAGACTAGGTTTAACAAACTCAGTTAAAGTACTTTATCTGAGACTAGGTTTAACAAACTCAGTTAAAGGTCTATAGAAATACTGACCCAGTACTTTATGCTGTGTGAGGGATTGGGAGTTGGTTGGCATAAACCAACCTCTTGCTGCCACCCCTGCTCATCTTCTCATTATCTTCACTTCTGGAAAATTAAAGATAATTTTTAGTAATCAAGTTCTTCCACCATTCTTCTTGCTCCCACCCTAATTTTTTAACTCTCTACTCCCTCATTTTGGAGGCACAGTAAACAAAAGAGTGAACCACTTTATTTTCTTCACTCCCTCTTTTTGGAGACACAATAGGAAAAAAAAGTGAGCTACACACTATATATCACACAAGCACTAGACGTGATGACGAGGTATTATTCCTGATTAGGATAGTGGAGAGACGGTGCATTACTACTTGTCTCCATTTCTAATACCTCATAAAGTGTGATGACCTTGATCCACCTACCCCTTCAAGCTGGTACTCTGCACATTGACCTACAGGCTGCTATAGCCCCAGGCAATGCCAGAGTTTCACCACTCTCAGCTTGTCTACATATTTCTTTGTGTGATCTGAGTCCTAGCTCTACCACAGAATTGTTCTGCTCATTGGTGTAAGTGCGCTATACACTTTATGCCAGTTTGATATTAATTTCGTTTTATGTTTGTTAAGCGTTTCATGGACTTAAATGTATGTTACAGTATATATGTGGAGTCAGTGCCAGCACATGGTGCAGTTAGAAACAATTCACTGTCTGCCTAGCTTCATTTACTGCAGACTTTTATTACATAGTGCACTGCATCTCTACTATGGTATATTCTAACACCAAGTCACATGTAGGGCTCACAACTCTAACTAGAGATCATACAGCATAGTTCTCTGGTTCCTTTATTATGCTTATGGAGCACATCTGTGAGTGGCAGGTGGAGAGGTATACTCCTCCATCAGACATGAGGTGTAGGGAAAGGGGGGAAGAGGTACTGTATAGTATAGGAATGAGGGTGGTGTGGGTTAGAGGGAGGGCAGTCTGATGACAGAGGATAGGGGAACATGGTGGTGATTTATTCATAGCCACATTTTCAAGGATTAAGGTGTCCCGCTATAAAGAGATTATCTAATTGATTTGTTGTCGCGCGTGTGTGTGTGTCTGTATCTGTTCCCATTATATCTCATGAACGGATTGAGCTAGCAACATGAAACCTTCAGGGTATCAAAATATGGCCAAAATCTTGGGTGAATTCAAAAATGGGCAATCAGGGTCAAGGTCAAGATCACCAAAATGGCTGCCAAAGGTCAAATAATTTTTATCGTCCACCTTTAAGACCAAGATTATATCTTATGAACGGATTGAGCTATCAACATGAAACCTTTAGGGTATCAAGATGTGGCCAAAATCTTGGAAGAATTCAAAAATTGGCACTCAGGGTCAAGGTCAAAGTCACCAAAATGGCTGCCAAAGGTCAACTATTTTTTATCACCGGCCTTTAGCATCATTATATCTCATGAATGGCTTGAGCTATCAATATGAAACCTTCAGGGTATCAAGATATGGCCCAAATCTTGGGTGAGTTTTAAAATCCGCACTTGGGGTCAAGGTCAAGGTCACCAAAATGGCTGCCAAAAGTCAACTAGTTTATCAGCCGCATTTAGCACTATTATATCTCATGAACGACTTGAGCTATCAACATGAAACTTTCAAGGTAGCAAGATATGGCCAAAATTTGGGGGAGTTCAAAAATGGGCACTCAGGGTCAAGGTCAAGGTCACCAAAATGGCTACCAAAGGCCAACTAGTTTTTATTGCCCGCCTTTAGCACCATAAGAGCTACCAACATGACACCTTCAGGGTATCAAGATATGGCCAAAATATTGATGAGTTCAAAAATGGGCACTTGGGGACAAGGTCACTAAAATGGCTGCCAAAGGTCAACTAGTTTTCATCATCCATCTTTAGCATGACTATATCTCATGAATGGTTTGAGCTATCAACAAGATACCTTCAGGGTATTAAGATATGGTCAAAATCATGGATGAATTAAAAAATGGGCACTCAGAGTCAAGGTCATGGTCACCAAAATGGCCACCAAAGGTCAACTAGTTTTAATATGGATTGGCTTTCTGTGAAATGTGGTGACTGAATTCCGAAAAGTTTTGTGAATTTTCTTCACATTTGGTTTGTAAGTAGCTCGTAACTTGGCCAACAGCATATTCTGGCAGATCAGCATTCGGCTCCTGAATACTTTTCTGTCATTTTTTTGTCTACGTTAGGTACCTTGGTGTGTCCAGTTCTGCAGAATTCAGGTAATGAGACAGCCAAGTATCTATGTTTTGTTTTTGACTCCCCAAGCATTTGTAATTATGAGGACTCTTACGATTGTCGGGTATTTAACATATAGTCCATGGAATTTTTTCTTACTCATACTTCCTAGCTAGGGGGTCTGAGGCCAACACTGTTGCAATGAGGAGTGCAGTTAGCTCATATGGTTACAGCCATTGCCAGCAGGACTACAAGACTATGGTTGGGAAGATGTATCCCCTTTAGTCTTTGTCAAGTCAAAATAAGTATGCTCTCCTAATTGAATTTCTATTCATTCTGATGACCCCTTGCCAAACACATGCAGTGTTAACGCTACAATAACTTTTTTTAATAAACGGATTAAATAAGCAGTAAAAATGTCTAACAGCAAGTTTTAAATCCAAAGTTACCCATACCTATACATGGTTAACCATCTATACAACAGTGTAATTAAGGAGAAACAGTGGGTCTCTAATTTGAAAGTTTGTTCAATCTAATGAACTGATGGTCATTTCAATTAATGAACCCTTAATTCACTACCTACCTACACTACATCAGATACATTATGGTGCCTTTGACATTTCCATATTGTCTTCATTTTCTGGGAGCTAAGTACAGTATTATGACCCCCCCCTAAGTTTGCCTAGTCCAGTGTACACGGGAGATACAGTTTTTCTATAATATATTTAATCATTAACCAATTTCTACTCCAGACCTCCACTTACCTATTGAAAACCCCTCTACAACCCAAAGCAATACTAAAAAGGCTTAAAGGCATAAATAACAAAGGACAATGCAAGATGTCAGTGCCAGTGTAAATGGAACACAACCATCCCACAGCAAGAAAACACTGGTCACTGTGCAGGTCAGCTTTGGCTGCAAGCACCACTACACATGACTGCAATGGTTGGGGAACAAGGATTGCGAGAGCATCATGGCAGCCATGATGTCATACAAGCCTAGTGGTTACCACACAATTGAACGTCAAATTTAAAAAACTAAAATATCAGTAAGAGAAGCCAGCCTAACAAGGGTTATTGAATTTCCATATGAGACAGACGTCTGTTACAATGATTCAAAAGTCATGCTAGCCACCATCTCCAATATGATTCCCATACTAGTTACTGATTGGATGGCAAGCAAAGTGACCATGACTGCATTTCACAAGGTTAGCAGGAAGTTCATCAGTGATCATGTTAGCCTGCTAAAGTACGGTGTATGCTAGAAAAATTGCTAAACTGCTATACCGCTAAACCCCCAGACCGTCACATGGCCAGCTGTAAACAAACCCTGAATCTTCTGTTCTTGAACTTGGGTGTTTCTAATCATAAAATCTGAGTACTGTATATACACAAGTGAATGTAACTTTTTACAATATATGAAAGGTCTTTATACTCTAGAAGATACTTGACTGCCAAGCAGTGAGATGATCACCTGTATAAGAGATTCTTCTAAATGGAGCCAAGCAACCTGTCTTGGTCTGGCTTGCAGGACGCATGGGGATATTTGAAGGTAATTTTGAGACAAAAAAAGTGCGTCTTATAACCCCCGAAATACAGTAATCATCTCTACATACATCTCATCAAACCCAGTTGCTTTCCCATATTTCAGCCGCTTCACAGCGCTCTTCACCCATGTGAGTGTCACGTCTCCTGGCACCTCATTCCTTCTCTGAACACCCCCAAAACCAATCATGTTTACAGCCTGCTCTCTCTCTTCCCATACATCAGGCTTTCAAAATATTCTATCCATCTGGTCCTTACTTCATCCCCATGGGTTAATAATCTGCCACCTACATCCTTCACACCATCACATTTCTTTCCGCTTTCACTTCTACAGTTCCGCACCTCTTTCCAGAATAACTTTCTATTTTCAGAGTAGTTTGCATCAATTTTTCTTCCTAGATCATCATTTACCTCCTTTTTCCTCTTCACTAGTCTCTTTACATGCTTCTTGCTCTCAATATATTCAGTTCTTATTCCAACTGAACCCCTGTCCTGTAACCACTCTAGTCACTTCTTCATCTTTTCCTCCACCACTCTCTTAACCTCATCATCCCACCATGCCGTACCTTTCTTCTTTGTTGTTATTCTTGCCACACCACACACCGCTTTGGCATTTCTAACTAAGCAATCCCTACATGCCTTCCATGTGCTGTCCAGATCCATTTCATTCTAATTCACAGATTCAAACTCCTCCCCTACTTTGGTCCTGTATTCATATGCCATTTCTTTGATCCTCAGCTTCTCGACTTTCAGTCTTTCTCCCTGACTGCTCCTCTCTCTCCTGGTCCATCTTACTCCTCTCAGCTTGATCTTGTATACCACAATCATATTATCAGACGGACCTCCAAATCGTCCACTGATGGCCCTCGTATCAGCAACCATTCCTAACGTCGACCACTCTACGAGCACTGGTGTTAAAAAGGACAGCCAACCAAATGATAAACATGGTGGAGAAAAACATGGCTGCCATCCACACACAGACACCACCACAATCCGAACAAAAAACATATGTGCCACTTTGTGGTTTGGGTGGTGATCTAACATGCATCATCTGCTGTGATGATTGTAAATGCTGGATCCATTGTTTTTCTGCACATAACTCCCTTTATATCAGCTGATGTGTTTACTAAGAACAGACACAAAATACACATCTGAGAAGCACTGGCTGTGCAGCAAAGTATAACAATGATGAATGGGCAAAAGATGCCCAGGAACCCAGCAAGCCATCAACAGGCATGTAAGTTCCCAAAAGAAACCAGAAACTGCCACAGAAATAATCCAAAATAACTTTATCCAAATGTGGTAGGTGGTGGCTACCATCATCCACTCACTTGATGTAGTGCTCCTACTTCTTCCTTCACCTTATCTTTCTCTTTATGTGCTTGTCCTCTTCTCTTCCTATTTCTACCACCTTTTCTGTCACTTTTTCTGACTCTTCTCTCCTTCTCAGCTGGCTTTACATTGAGTGACAAGCCAAATGGTTTCCTGTGAGCCAGGAAACCAGTTACAATGCTGGGTGGTAACCATATACCCAATATATACATGTTCCCTAATGTATCAACAAGTGGGTTGGTGAAGGATGAGTGCCCCTCCCCGGAAAAAAAACTAACGCAAAGTTAAATGGCCACCCCTTACGGGATTGTGGCATCTAGCTACAGATAGATATACAGAACTTTATCCAAGCCCAGACACCACGTAGGCCTTATGCTGATCCCCCAGGAAACCAAGGGAAACATCAGGATCATCGGGAAACATGCCAGAAGATGCAAACCCAAGTGCTCTCCCCCTGGAAAATAACAGGGCTGAAGAACAATGGCTCACTCAACAAACAGAGCACGAACAAGGCAATACAGTAAACTCTCAATCAGGGCTGGGGTCAATTATAAATTGAATTGGAATTGAACTGGAAATTATTTTAAAAACTGTGAATTGGAAATGAATTGGAAATGAGAAAAATATAAC